>QRFJ01000492.1:347229-413553 GCA_006176705.1 Cocos nucifera
TGATGCGTGCGTGGGCGAGTGACTCCGAACAGAAAATTTCAGGATTGCGCGATTTTGGAAAAATGGGCGTAACTTCCTCAATACAGGTCGGATTGACCCGATTCCAAAAGTCACAGATCAAGGACTCGTAGATCTAGCAGGATTGCGCGATTTCAAAAATGGGCGTAACTTCCTCAATACAGGTCGGATTGACCCGATTCCAAAAGTCACAGATCAAGGACTCGTAGATCTACAACTTTCGTGTTTTGAGTTTCCACAAATAAGCTCTGTGGAGTGAGCGATTCTGGGAGGAAGTGGACGAGGCACTGTGTTTGTGGGGATGTGTGTAACTCGAGGATATGGAAGGTTTATCACCTAAGCCTAAAGGCACAAGCCACCAGCCAAGGATGAAAGGACCGAGATAGTTGCAGTTCACCACCAAGGCTTAAAGGAAATTCCACCGGCCAAGGATAAAGAACTGTTTGATTCACCACCAACAACGTTGGATAAAGAATCGAGATAATAATTCAACTCACAAAGAGGAATTTTCATTCATTCAACCAGTCTGATTACAAAATGAGAATATGTCTCATTATATAGATATTAGACTCAGAATTGAAAACAACATGGGAACTACCCAAACATTAAAGACTAAACAAAACTGAAATAGCATTAAAGGTCTAGGAACTAGGGAATGCAATAAATGACATGGGGACTAGGAGTCTTATCTCTTCAGCCTTCAAAATTCGTCCACCAACAATAACTAGCAAATAAATGACATGGGGACTAGGAGTCTTATCTCTTCAGCCTTCAAAATTCGTCCACCAACAATAACTAGCAAATATCTACTTCCAAAGAGTATTAAATCACTATGGAACTGATCCTGAATAACTCCCCTTTGATATATCATCGATCAGCAACGAATTTTGATATTGGTATCATCATTCCTTAACCCATCGAAGCAAGTTGTAACCGAAGTTAGTCTTGGCATGAATAAGTACCGATAGTGTTTGTTTTGCCGAAGGAATCTGCTCAGGACTTAAGGATTGATCAGTAGTCTCGGATGCTCCCGCATCATTCCCCCCGGGTTGTTTGAGATTTGTCCTCAAATCTGACAAGTCATCATCCTCCAAGTAAGGAGAAAGATCACCTACATTAAAAGTTGCCGAAACTCCATATTCTCCAGGAAGATCAATCTTGTAAGCATTTTCGCCAATTCTCTCGAGAACTTCAAATGGACCGTCAGCTCTAGGCATAAGCTTATTCTTCCGCTGAGAAGGAAATCTTTCCTTCCTTAAGTGTAACCACACAAGATCACCTGGTTGGAAATGAGCCTTCCTCCGATGTTTATTAGCTTTCTTCCTATAAGACTCGTTAGCCTTCTCGATCTTGCTTCGAATCTGCTCATGGAGTTTTTTCATTGATTCAGCTCTCTCTTTGCCATCAAAGTTCACTTGTGAATTGGATGGAATAGGAATTAAATCAATCGGTGTGAGCGGATTGATTCCATACACAACTTCGAAGGGTGATCGACCAGTAGTATAACTCGGTGATCGATTATAAGCGAACTCAGCATGTGCAAGCTTCAAATCCCAATCTTTTAGAGATTTACTAACCATTCCTCGAAGTAACGTAGTGAGAGTGCGATTGGTTACTTCCGTTTGGCCATCGGTTTGAGGATGACAAGTGGTGCTGAATAGAAGTCTGGTTCCAAGCATTCTCCATAAGGTCTTCCAGAAATAACTTAAAAACTTAGAATCACGATCAGATACAATGGTCTTTGGTACTCCATGAAGGCGAATGATCTCCTTGAAATAAAGATCAGCCACATGAGATGCATCATCCGTCTTGTGACATGGAATAAAATGAGCCATTTTAGAAAACCGATCAACGACCACCATAATGGCATCTTTTCCCCTCTGAGTTCTTGGAAGAGCCACAATAAAATCTATGCTCACATCTTCCCAAGGCTGTAATGGTACTGGGAGGGGAGTATACAGCCCTTGATGGAAATGACTCTTTGCTCTTTGACAAGTTGCACACCTCAAGATGATAGCATGTACCTCTCCACTCATCTTTGGCCAATAAAAGTGCTCTTGAAGGATTTCAAGAGTTTTGTTCACGCCGAAGTGACCAGCCAAACCTCCACCATGTGCTTCTCGGATCAACAATTCTCTAAATGAACTCTTCGGCACACATAATCGATTTCCCTTGAAAAGGAAGCCATTTTGGAGAGAATATGTACCTTGAATTCCATGTTTGCAACTATCGATGAATAGTAGAGAACTCCGGGTCTTCAGAATATAGTTCTTTCATGGATTGAAAACCAAGAATTCTAGAATCAAGAACAGCAAGCATACAGTATCTTCTTGATAAAGCATCCGCAACAACATTAGTATGGCCAGGTTTATACTTCGAAACGAAAGAAAAGGATTGAAGAAATTCTACCCATTTGGCATGCCTTGAGTTGAGCTTGCGTTGGCCACTAATAAACTTCAAAGCCTCATGATCAGAATGAAGTACAAACTGTTTAGGCCTCAAATAATGACTCCAATGATCAAGAGCTCTCACAATGGCGTAGAACTCCTTATCATAAGTTGAGTAGTTCTTCTTCGAATCAGTTAACTTTTCACTGAAATATGCCAATGGTCTTTGTTCTTGAACAAGAACAGCTCCAATGCCAACTCCACTTGCATCACATTCAACTTCAAATACTTTATCAAAATTAGGAAGGGCAAGAACGGGGGACTCACATAGCTTCTGTTTGATGAGTTCAAAAGCGTCATGAGCAGCTCCTGTCCATTCAAAAGAACCCTTCTTCATGCATTCAGTGATAGGGGCCATGATTGTACTGAAGTTCTTCACAAAACGATAGAAGAGAAGCAAGGCCATGAAAACTCCTTACATCGGTAATGGATTTCGGAACCGGCCAGGTTTTCATTGCATCCACCTTCAATTGATCAACAGAAATTCCATCTTTCGAAACCACATATCCAAGGAATATAATGCTGGAAGAGAAGAACTCACACTTCTCCATTTTGGCATAAAGCTTCTGTTCTCTCAAGGCTTTAAAGACCTGTTTCAGATGAGAAATATGCTCCTCTTCGCTTCGACTATAAACAAGGATATCGTCAAAGTATACAACAACAAATCGACCAATAAAGGAACGAAGAACCTCGTTCATAAGCCTCATGAAAGTACTTGGAGCATTAGAAAGTCCGAATGGCATAACCAACCATTCATATAGACCTCCCTTAGTCTTGAAAGCTGTTTTCCACTCATCTCCTTCCCGCATTCGGATCTGGTGATAGCCACTTCGCAAATCTATCTTCGAAAACACAGTAGAACCATATAATTCATCAAGCATATCATCAAGTCTAGGTATAGGATACCTATACTTAATAGTGATGTTGTTGATGGCTCGGCTATCGACACACATTCTGAATGTTCCATCCTTCTTTGGTACGAGTAGAGCCGGAACAGAACATGGGCTCATACTTTCTCGAACATATCCCTTGTCGATAAGTTCATTGACTTGTCTTTGCAACTCCTTTGTTTCCTCCGGGTTGCATCTATATGCTGCTTTGTTCGGTAGAGGGGCACCGGGCAGCAAGTCAATTTGGTGCTCAATACCTCTTATTGGAGGTAATCCAGATGGCAATTCTTCGGGGAACACATCTGCAAAGTCTCTTAACAAGGAATGCATTTTCGGATGTATAGGTCTCTCTTTCTCACTCTTTTTCTCAACCATAAGCAAAGCAAATACATTTTTCTGTTTGGTAATGGCTCTCTCAACCTGTGTTTTACTCAAGAAAAGATTTTCCTTACTAGTGTTTCCCTCCCCAGGTTGATTTCGATGTAGCATGCTCGGTTTCAAAGATTCAAGAGTAATGCATTTTCGTTCCTTGTGAAAAGAGTATGTGTTTTTATGCCCATCATGTACAGCCTTTCTATCATATTGCCAAGGTCTACCTAACAACAAGTGACAAGCATCCATGGGAATAACATCGCACAGAACTTCATCTCGATAATTCTTCCCAATGGAAAATGATATAAGGGCTCGTTTGGTTACCTTCACATCACTTCCTTTGCTAAGCCACTGAAGCTTGTAAGGTTGAGGATGTTTCGATGTTGGTAGCTTCAGTTTTTCAATCATGGTTGTCGAGGCGACATTGGTGCAGCTTCCTCCATCGATAATCATCGTACACACCTTCCCGTTAATAGTGCAACGGGTGTGGAAGATGTTCTCCCTTTGCTCATTTTCTTCGGGAGATATCTCAGCATGTAATGCTCTCCGTATCACCAACAACTCGCCATCATCAGCTTTTTCAATGATATTCTCGGATTCTTTAGCTTCAGAATCATTCTGGTCATGTTCATCGCTGGCCTCTTGAAGTTCCAAATCGATCTTCTCAATTTCTTGAAGAGTCATAACTCTCCGATTTGGACAATTAGCTTGCAAATGCCCATAGCCATGGCACTTAAAACACTTCCTTGTGTCACCATCAACTTTCTTGCTGGTTTCTTTGACGGGTTCCACCAACTTCTCTTTACCCTTAGCTTTCGACGAAACACCTTCATATTTGCTTGAGGAAGCACCCCTAAAGTAGGATGTCCCCTTCGAGGAGGTTCTGGAAGAAAACCTCTTGCTACTCTTTAGTTGTTTCTCAACCTTCATTGCTAGCTTGCAAACATCTTCGAAGGACCAATAAGGCTGAAGTTCAACCAAATCAGCAATTTCCTGATTCATGCCACCAAGGAATCGAGCGATGGTTTGCTCGGGAACTTCTGGAACTTCACACCTCATCATGAGTTGTTCGAACTCACGAATATATTCTTCAATACTCATCCCTTGTTGTCTTAGGGAATTCAACTTGAGAAACAGATCTTGCTTATAGGTATCGGGCAAGAACCTCTTCTTCATAAGTTTCTTGAGTTTATCCCAAGACTTGATTCGGCTTTTCCCTTCTCTAGCTCGCTGATGCTTTAAATTCTCCCACCATAGAGAAGCATATTTAGTAAGTTTCAGAACAGCGACCTTGCACCTCTTCTCATCCGAGTAGGACTTGAAGTCAAAAACTCGTTCAATGGCATGGAGCCAATCAACAAAGTTGTCAGGATTGAGACTACCTTCGAACTCAGGTGCATCTGCTTTAATCTCACGGTCATTCTCATGGTGTCTTCTTCTTCTTCTCCGAACTCGGTGCTCAGAAGCACTAGAGTTGCCTCCAGTGGAATTAGAATCATCATTAGAATTGTGATGCGAATCTGAATTGTCATGGTGTCGCTGAACATCGGGATGCCTTGCTGGTTGCTCTTGTCTTGCCGGGTTCTCTAGGAGATTGAGAACTCGCTCCATTTGCCTTTGGAGATTCTCTATAGCACGATCTCGCCTTAGGTCTTGCGCTTGCTCCAAAGTCAAGCCTCGTGGAACTTGTTCGTCACCCATGATAAGTAGAAGATAACATTACAAAGGAATCACTCAAGATAAGTTCAACCTTGAGCTCTGATACCAAACTTGATGCGTGCGTGGGCGAGTGACTCCGAACAGAAAATTTCAGGATTGCGCGATTTCGGAAAAATGGGCGTAACTTCCTCAATACAGGTCGGATTGACCCGATTCCAAAAGTCACAGATCAAGGACTCGTAGATCTACAACTTTCGTGTTTTGAGTTTCCACAAATAAGCTCTGTGGAGTGAGCGATTCTGGGAGGAAGTGGACGAGGCACTGTGTTTGTGGGGATGTGTGTAACTCGAGGATATGGAAGGTTTATCACCTAAGCCTAAAGGCACAAGCCACCAGCCAAGGATGAAGGACCGAGATAGTTGCAGTTCACCACCAAGGCTTAAAGGAAATTCCACCGGCCAAGGATAAAGAACTGTTTGATTCACCACCAACAACGTTGGATAAAGAATCGAGATAATAATTCAACTCACAAAGAGGAATTTTCATTCATTCAACCAGTCTGGTTACAAAATGAGAATATGTCCATTATATAGATATTAGACTCAGAATTGAAAACAACATGGGAACTACCCAAACATTAAAGACTAAACAAAACTGAAATAGCATTAAAGGTCTAGGAACTAGGGAATGCAATAAATGACATGGGGACTAGGAGTCTTATCTCTTCAGCCTTCAAAATTCATCCACCAATAATAACTAGCAAATATCTACTTTCAAAGAGCATTAAATCACTATGGAACTTATCCTGAATAACTCCCCTTTGATATATCATCGATCAGCAATGAATTTTGATATTGGTATCATCATTCCTTAACCCATCGAAGCAAGTTGTAACCGAAGTTAGTCTTGGCATGAATAAGTACCGATAGTATTTGTTTTGCCGAAGGAATCTGCTCAGGACTTAAGGATTGATCAGTAGTCTCGAATGCTCCCGCATCAGTCTGGACCTTGGCAGATCCACCAGAAGGTATAGTACCTATTGGGTGTAAATGGATCTACAAGAGAAAGATTGGTGTAGATGGGAATGTTGAGACATTCAAAGTTAGATTAGTGGCAAAAGATTATAGTCAGCATGAAGGCATTGACTATCAGGATACCTTTTCACCAGTAGCTATGCTAAAATCCATCCACACATTGCTTGCTGTTGTAGCTTATTTCGATTATGAAATATGGCAAATGGATGTGAAAATGGCATTCTTAAATGGATGCCTTGAGGAAGAGATCTATATGGAACAGCCGCTAGGTTTCACATCTAGTGATGCTGATCATAAAGTATGCAAGCTGCAAAGGTCCATATACGGACTTAAGCAAGCATCTCGAAGCTGAAATACTTGTTTTAATGATGTGATCAAATTATTTAGTTTTATCAAAAATGAGAAGAAATTATGTATTTTCAAAAAGATAAGTGGGAGCGCTATTGTCTTCCTCGTACTGTACGTGGATGATATCCTCCTTATTGGAAAATGATATTTCCATATTGATCATAGTTAAAATGTGGTTATCTAAAGAATTCTCTATGAAAGACCTAGGAGAAACATCCTTCATTCTAGGAATCAAAGTCTATAGAGATAGACCGAATAGGATGCTAGATCTTTCATAGAAGATATACATAGAGGAAGCGTTAAAGAGGTTTGGCATGAAAAACCCCAAGAGGGGATTAGTATCCTTCAGATATGGCATTCATCTCTCCAAGAAAATGTGTCCCAATACACTAGAGGAGATTGAATGTATGAGCAAGATCTCTTATGCTTTAGCAATAGGGAGCCCCATATATGCCATGTTTTGTACATGACCTGATATAGCCCATGCTATGAGTGTCACAAGCTGATATTAGTTGAATCCAGATAAAGAACACTAGACTTCTGTGAAATATATCCTTAAGTACTTAAGAAGAACTAAGGATGTGTTGCTGGTTTTTGGTAATGGAGAAGTCCAAGTTCAGGGATATATAGACTCAAATTTTATGTTTGATATAGATGATCGAAAGTCGACATCTGGGAGTCTATTTATGTGTAATGGTGGTGCTATCAATTGGAAGAGTTCCAAGCAGACAGTGATAGTAGATTCTACTATGGAAGCAGAATACGTCGCTGCATCAGAAGCTACGAAGGAGGCATTCTGGTAAAAAAATTCATCACAAAGATCGAAGTGATGCCATCAGATGCCATATCTCTGTACTACGACGATAATGGCCCCATAGCCCTTGCTAAGGAGTCAAGGTCTCACCAAAAATCTAAGCACATCGAGCGGCGATATCAGCTCATCCATGATTACCTCGAGGAAGGTTATGTCAAGGTTAAGAGAGTCGACTCTACATACAATGTGTTAACCCACTCACAAAGTCGTTAGGCCAGCAAAAGATCGAAACCCATCTTGAGAAGATGGGGCTTAGATTTGTAGCCAATTAGCTTTAGGTCAAGTGGGAGTTTGTTAGATATGTGTGCCCTAGAAGCCAAAATTGGCTGATACTTGTAATACACATCTAAGGGCAAAATTATAATTTTGACCATAAATAATAAAATAGGTTATTTTCTATTATAATGTGTATTTGAAAGTGTTTATGATACATCCCTTGAGATAATGGTAATGATAGTTCATATTTTCAAGAGTTGAAAATTTAAGACATTAATTTTCATTATTAACTCATAAAATGCTCCCGACCATAGGATCATCATGAGGATGGTGATTGATCTAGAAGGTTGGTGTACGATCGCTTTTTTAGGATAGATGAGTCTTGAGTCTATGGTGTAGAGACACCAGAGCGAGAGTATAGGTACTCGTTAGAGAACGAGGGCACTGAGCATGACCACCTCGAGCAGTCATGAGGAAGTCTGCCTTCTCATCGATCACTACCTCGAAACTGCAGTGGTGTGTTTGGTTCTTCGACCTGAGGTGCATCGATAGTTCACCTTGAGGGTGTTATAGTTTGACTACACCGTAACTCAATCTCCTAGCCATTTGAAATTCTAAGGTGTATGTTGGCTATAGCATGTTCATTGCAGGAATTGGATTGCACCAATAGGGGATCTATCTACCTCGGTAGAAGAGGAGCAGCCCTATGATGATCATGAGAATCAAGTCCATAAGCCCATGGCCAAGGCAGAGGGACCTAATAGAAAGAGTTTCTACAGAGTTTTCACATTGGTCTTGAATCGAATGATTAATTCATATGATAGAAATTAGGTTTTGACGAGATCAACTTAACCTTAATCCAATCAGGGCTCAAGATAGAGAAACTTAATCACACAGGTAACAACACCGAGAGGTTCATTTTCAATTCTGATGGGTTGCCACCATATGCTGCTAGGTGTCACTGGTGAATTTTGGGAGCAATTAGAATGATTTGGATGATCGATCATACTAGTTGTCCGAATAAAAAAAAGTTCTGATCCATCGGAAGATATTTTGATGATGTCGATGATAGAGATCATGACATATCCCATTACCATACGGAACTAAACATAACTGGGCCACACAAACAAGGGTTTGGATCTGGATATCATCAATTGGACTAACCCAGTTCAATTGATTTGAATAAGATTCAATTAGGTTCAAGGAAATCATGCTAGCATACGATTGAGCCTAATGTTCTCCTTCAACAATCATTAAAGCTTGTCTCGACTAAGTTCAATATGTTTGAGCTCACTCAGAAACCATTACTTGGTCTAATTGGAGCTTATCAATGTCAGAAAATTATTGTCTTAATTTATGAGACAAATTTGAGATAACACCTCCCATTTTCCATCACCTACTAAATCTTGTCCTTTGACTTTGTTCAAACATTGACCTTTGACACTTAGACATTTGCCCATGTTTCATGCACCCATAAGAGAGAACATGGGACTTTGTCCCCTACTAAAAAGTAGAAAGGAAAGGGGTGCGCCTAGGGAGGCGTTGATGGGATTGGTGCACAGGGCGGAAGCACAGATTTTAAAAGAAAATTATGAAATCATATAAACCAAACCCAAACCCTAGGACCACTTTATCAGCAATTAAATCATATAGCATGCAATTATAATATAAAAGAAAATATTAGAACATACCTCTTATCGCTAAACCCTAAATTGACCCTAAATGCCAACGACAGTCTGTCAGGGGTTCCGCTAGGTGCCCACATGTTCACCCTCCAATGTTAATCCACATGGAGACTTGATCAAGACACCAGTACCTTTGATTTATATAATTAAAATTCTAATAACAAGAACTTTAATTAAATGGGCAAGACCTTCCTTAGCATTTATGTCACCTTCCTGGCCTCTCCTTACCTTTCTTTGTTTTTCCCTTGTTTTCTTAATTTTTCTTCCTAATCTCTTTGTCTTAAGATGACTTCTTATCCTTATAAAGACATGATCTGGACAAGAGAAGGGAAGAAAGAAAATTGGACAATAAGGAAATACTTGTAAGAAAGAAAGATAATTTTTTTTTCTATCTTTGGACTCTCGTGCGCACCTCTATTTATATAATATACGTAGGGGTGCCATCACAATTTCTCGCACCCTTTCCATATTATTATCTCATATCCCTTTAGTCTATCTCATGCCTCATCAGATAGTAACGACATGTAGACTTACTCTAAGAGGTGCCTTAAAGCAGGACTCTCGGAGTAATTCTACGTAAGTTATTTATGAAGAGTCGTGGGTTTTCATTTTTGGCGCCATCATTTTCAACCACTAGAGCAGATAAGAAGGCCATCCAATGGCATTAATATGGGACACCCATTCATCAAAATGGCGTGGAGATAATCTTTGAATAGTCAAAGTCCCAAGGGACTTTGACTTGGTCCAAGAGGCGCCAAGGAAGAGTGGGCGACAAGGAGTCCTGGAAGAGTGGATGGCAAGGAGTCCCTTCTCATGCAAATATTAATTAGATAATGTAGTATTTAACCTGCAAAAGGACTCTTCTGTGCCCCATATCTGATGTCCATGCCAATATGAAAATTTATGCGACATGAAAAGGGAGGAAAAGTCAAAGTAGGCACCTACATAAACCCATGCGCCAAGAACTCTTGCGCATGAAAGACTTCCCATGCGCAAGAGAGAGACTCTCTGGCATGTGGGATTCTAGTATGTGATTCTCCATCTGAAGCCCAATCAGTCTAGGTTAATCCAATTCAAGACCAAATCCAATTTGACTCAAATCGGACCTTAATTAGCCCAAATTGGAAGTTGATTCAAATCCGATTCGAATCTAGATGCTAGGGTTTGCTACATGTGCTAGCATGTTTAACCTGCAAACACGGTCTAATCCAATTAGATCCTTAATCAATTCTCTTTGTGTGTGACCCATTGGATTCCACATCTAGCCAGTAGTGGGTCTGGGTGTGATTTGACCTAATCTGGTTAGAGCTCAACTAAACCGATTTAGGTCAAAACTAGCCTACCCAATTTTGACTAATTAGAACACTTTCTAATTTAATGATCAAATTAAAATTTTTAATTTGATCAAACCCACAAGACATGATTGAAGTCTAGCAACATATCGTGACTTTCTGAAAGATGTGAAATTTTGATGAAAATACCAAAAATATACTTCAGTGGAAAGTTATCATGCAACTAGATCCTTCGATCACGCTGCATCCTGAATATGACTCTGGGTATGGAAATATGTCAAACCCAATATCATATTCATTTCTCTTTCAATCTTATGATGATGATTCATTTAATGAAATATTAGAAACCATTTTTAATTTTCATCATGCTTTGATCAAAGTCTTCCTGAATCATCATTTGTTTGTAGCAGGCAGGATGTGATTTTCTCTTACCAGGAGTGATCGATTCTATGTTAACCTACTCACAATCTTCATATATAATCTACCATATCCAGATCACCTCGTACATGATTGAGTCATGAATGAGTATGAACCAAAATATGGATTCATATATATAAGATTCTATGGTAGTTTCAGGTCAAAGGATTACATGCACAATTCCACTATGAGAACCATCTATTGACATGTAGATAAGACTCCATTAGATATTCTCAACTTGGATCAATTCAGTGAACTCATTCTCTAATGAGCACCCACATCCTTGTATTAGTGTCATACACAAGTGATTGTGAGATCAATCACCCTCTTAATTGAGCATACAAAAGATGTGCTAGTCTCACCAAAAACATTGATCCCCAACTCAATGTTCCATCGATCAGAAATGTTTAAATTAGGATTTTAAGGTTTTAGGTCTCACTGGTATGATCTCATTATAATCCTAAAATTATAGCCTTAATTTATGGGGTTCGTCATAATCATAAATAAATAATAAGGCACTGCATAAGATGAAATAAATGCCTTTATTTATTTTAAAGTGTCATTACATGAGTTTGAAAGACAAAGAACAACCCAAAATAAATAAATCTTGATTGGCTTGAGGGCATATACCTTTCAATCTCCCACTTGCACTAAAGCCAATCATCCTTATATTTTAATCCCATACAATCAAGGTGGCAATCAAACAATTGCAGTGGTAAAGCCTTAGTGAATGGGTCTGCTATGTTGTTCTTTGTGTTTACTCATTCTATGACAATATCTTGTCTTTCAATAATTTCACAAACGAGATGGAAGCATCTCAGAATGTGTTTGGATTTATGATGAGACCTTAGTTCCTTTGCTTGAGCAACAGCTCTAGTATTATCACAGTAAAGTGGTACTGGATTCTTAATTTTAGGAATAACATCCAATTTAGTGATGAACTTCTTCATCCAAACAGCTTCCTTGGCAGCTTCACTTGTAGCTATGTATTCTGCCTCAGTTGTTGAGTCAGTTATAGTTGGTTGCTTAGTACTCTTCCAACTCACTACTCCACCATTCAGAACAAAGACAAACCCTGAAATGGATTTGCTATCATCTGGGTCTGATTGAAAACTAAAATCAGAATATGCTTCTAGTTTAAGATCAGAACCACCATATACTAGAAAAATATCTTTTGTTCTTCTCAAGTACCTAAGAATTTTTTTCACAGCTTTCCAATGATCCTCTCCTAGATTAGCCTGAAATCTACTTGCAATGCCTAAGGCATAGGCAACATCAGGCCTTGTAAATACATGGCATACATTATTGATCCAACAACTGAAGCATAAGGAATAGAACTCATTCTATTTCTCTCTTTAGGTGTCTTTGGAGACATCATTTTAGAGAGATGTATGCCTTGACTCATGGGTAAGTAACCTCTTTTACTTCTTCTATCCATACTAAATCTTTTTAGTATTAAGTCAATGTACCTAGATTGGGACAAGCCTAGCATCCTCTTAGATCTATCTCTATAGATCTTTATTCCTAGTATATAGGATGCTTCTCCCAAGTCTTTCATGAAAACTTATTTGATAGCCATAATTTGACTGATTGCAACATTGGGATATCATTTCCAATGAGGAGTATGTCATCTACATACAGAACTAAGAAAACTATGGTACTCCCACTAGTCTTCTTGTACACACACGGTTCATCCACATTCTTGATGAAACCAAACACTTTGATTATTATATCAAAATGGATGTTCCAACTCCTTGATGCTTGCTTTAATCCATAAATGGATCTCTTAAGCTTGTATACTTGATTTGGTCTTTCATTTAACTTAAATCCCTCTAGCTGTGATATATAGACCTCCTCCTCAAGGAAACCATTAAGGAAGGCGGTCTTTACATCCATTTGCCATATTTCATAATTATGGTATGCTGCTATGGCAAACATAATCTGAATAGATTTGAGCATGGCAATAGATGAAAATATTTCATCATAATCTATCACCTATTTTTGCCTAAAAACCCTTAGCCACCAATCTGGCCTTATAGGTTTTAAATTTGACCATCTACTCCAATCATTTTCTTAAAAATCCATTTGCATCCAATAGGATTTATATCCTCTGGTGCATCCACCAAAGTCTATACTTTGTTGGTGTGCATGGAGTCCATTTTAGATTGCATGGCAGCCAACCATTTGTCAGAGTCCTTACTTTTGACTGCTTCCATATAGGTCAGAGGTTCATCATTCTTAATGATTTGGGCTTCATTGTTTTCAATAATGAACCTATACCTAATAGGTGTAAGTTGCACTCTATCAGACCTATGGATAGGAGTTGTGTTCTGGTTCTTTTATGTGATTATTTGGTTGAGAAATTTCTATTTGTTTTTCTTGAACTTCACTAAGTTCAATATTTCTCCCACTACCTTTTTCTAGAATAATTTTTTTTTTCATGAAAGTGGCATGCCTACTTTCAAAAACCTTTTGTACAGTAGGGTGGTAGAATAAATATCCTATACTATCTCTAGGATATCCAATAAATAGACATCTATCCAATAAACCTTTTGTTCCAAAATTATTTTGACATATGCTGGACAACCCCATACCTTAAGATACTTAAGATTGGGTTTCTTACCTCTCCATATCTCATATGGAGTACTAGATATAGATTTAGAAGGTACTCTATTCAATATATAAATTGCGGTCTCCAGGGCACGACCTTAGAAGAAAATAGATAATTCAGTGAAGTACATCATGGATTGTACCATATCTAATAAGGTATGATTTTTCCTTTCAACTACATCGTTTAATTGCGGTGTATAAGGAGGTGTCCATTTAGAGAGAATTCCTTTAACTCTAAGATAGTCTAGAAACTCACTAGATAAGTATTCTCCTCCTCGATCAGATCGAAGGATTTTTATACATTGTCCAGTTTGTTTTTCGACCATACTTTGATACTCTTTAAATTTATCAAAGGCTTCTGATTTGTGTTTCATAAGATACACATATCCAAACCTAGATAAATCATCAGTGAACGTTATAAAATAAGAGTATCCTCCTCTAGCTTGAGTTGTCATAGGACCACATACATCCATATGTACAAGTCCTAATAACTCACTTGTCCTTTCTCCATATCCACTAAATGGAGTTTTGGTCATTTTACCCATGAGACATGATTCACAAGTTTTTAATGATTCATAATCAAAAAGATCAAAGAACTTTTCTTTGTATAACTTGTTAATCCTTGCCTCACTAATATGACCTAATCAACAATGCCAAAGTAAAGTATTATTTATGTCATCTCTCTTACGTTTTCTATTTTCATCAATATGAAATATATTATCATCCAAACATAGAGTCAACAAACCATTGCTAAATATGCCAAAACAAATATTTTCATTAGAATATTTAATCGAGCAACCTTCGCTCGTTACATTAAGACTATAACCTTGTTTTAATAACAAGGGTATAGATATAATATTTCTAATAATCTTAGACATATAATAATAATTTGTAAGCCCTAAGATCTTTCCAGAAGATAACTTCAATATATTTGTCCCTACAGCTTCTGCTTGGATAGACTCTCCACTAGTGTCATAAAGCTTGAAGTCACCTTTCTTCAAACTCTTAATTTTCTGTAGCCCCTACAAAGATTTGCAGATATGAAAACCACAGCTGGTATCTAATACCCAAGAGTTTGAAATGAAAGAATTTAATGACAATATAGTATATATCTCATACATACCTTTTGGTACATTATTTGCACCAGACTTCATGGTTGCAAGGTAAGCCTTGCAATTCCTCTTCTAATGACCTATTTTGCCATAATGAAAATAGGTCGTCTGTCCAGAGACCTTTTCCTTTTTCTTCTTATTATACCAACTTTAGGGTTCAGCCTCCTTTTTGAACCCTTTTTGCCTGCCTTCTTCTTGGAGATCCCATCCACAAGAAGAAGAGGAGCCTTATCCTTCTTGATATATCTTTCTGCTGTCTTAAGCATATTTAATAGCTCAGGCAAGGAAGAATTCAATTTGTTCATGTGATAGTTCACAACAAACTGAGAAAATAATTCTGGGAGTGACGCAGGATCAAATCCTAACTTAACTCTCCATCCATAACAAAACCTAATTGACTTAATCGAGTGATTAGGTCAATTACCATCAGAACATGGTTTTGCATGGATGTCCCTTCTGTCATTCTTGCATGAAATAATTACTTAGATATCTCGTATCTAATAGTCCTACTCTGCTCTCCATAAAGCTCTTTTAGATTGAGCAATATGGATTGAGTGTCCATGCCATCATGCTGCCTCTATAATTCATTATTCATGGAGGCAAGTATGATGCATTTGATGGTAAGAAAATCATTTTGCCACATTTTATGCGTAGACTTATCTTCATCTATAGCATCTTTTCCTAATGGCTTAGGATCAGGGGCATCAAGAATATAGGAGAGTTTTTCTTGACTGAGTACTATGTTTAGGTTTCTCAGCCAATCCACATAATTTGGACCAGTTAATTTATTTGAATCCAAAATTGAATGCAATGAAAGTGAAGAAACCATTTAATCTACATAATAAAGAATAAAACATAAGCAAACAACTGATGATGACATACATAATTAAATTAGGACTTTAATTTAATTATGTCTCCCATTATTTAATCAAAATTATAACCCTCTAATTGATTTTCTTAGTAAGAATAAGACCCTAATTCCTTATAAAAGGTCTTGTGGTTGTACAATAAACTTGTTATAAGTTCAAAGGTAAGAAACTCTTTCCAATTGCATTTTATGCAACTCTCAACAAAAAACCTTGCCTCTAAAACATTAATAGCCTTGTGTTAGCACAACAAACTTTAATGTTTTAGTTAAGTAGAATCCTTCATTTCTATACAGTCAAAATGAAATATAACTGCTCTTGTGGTTACACAACAAAATAATATATTCAAAATGCTGTAAGCATCTTAATGCACTAGATAAATATTACAAATTTCCCATGATAGATCTTGTGGTTACACAATAAAACTAATATGGTTTTGGACATAATAAGGACCTAGCATGAAGGAAGGCCTTAATGTAGTGAATATAACATTAAGCATTTCAATCTAGAATTAAATTTATCGAATCAACCAGGTAAGTGGAAGAGAGATGGGAGTCCCCCCGTTGCTTTCCTTAGACACCAATAAATTGGCCAGGTCAGACAATGGAACCAATTAAAAAATCACGTTTTCTTTACCAATCATGAACCACTTTTCCTAGACACCGACTGACCAATTAGATATCTAGATTGATTCAGCTACTGGTTAATTATACTACAACTTAATATAATTTTAAATGTTCATGATACACATCCTAAATGCTTGAAAATATTAATTATGAGAAAAAATATTAACATGTAGACTTACTCTAGGACAACCATCATTACATAGTGAATTCTTTCCACTATGTCAGGGTAACCTTCACAGAATAATACATCATAATCTCATTAAAAAAATAAAAATACGATCACATCATATAAATAACATGCTAAAAAAAGAATCATATCATATTTACATTTAAGCCATTATAATATAACCAAAGCAATATATGATTTAATCTAATAAGGCTTGCTCGATACCACTAATGGGATTGGTGTACAGGGCGGAAGCACAGATTTCAAAAAAAAATTATGAAATTATATAAATGAAACCCGAATCCTAGGACCAACTTATCAGCAATTAAATCGTATAGCATGCAATTATAATATAAAAGAAAATATTTGAACATACCTCTTATCGCTAAACCCTGAATTGACCCTAAATGTCGATGGCAGTCTGTCAGGGGTTCCACCAGGTGTCCACGTGTTCACTCTCCAACGTTGATCCACATGGAGACTTGATCAAGACACCAGCACCTCTGATTTATATAATTAAAATTCTAATAACAAGAACTTTAATTAAATGGGCAAGACCTTCCTTAGCCTTTATGTCACCTTCCTTGCCTCTCCTTACCTTTCTTTGTTTTTTTTCTTATCTTCTTAATTTTTCTTCCTAATCTCTTTATCTTAAGATAACTTCTTATCCTTATAAAGACAAGATCTGGACAAGAGAAGAGAAGAAAGAAAATTAGATAATAAGAAAATACTTGTAAGAAAGAAAGATAATTTTTTTTCTGTCTTTGGACTCTGGTGCGCACCTCTATTTATAATATACGTAGGGGTGCCATCACAATTTCTCGCATCCTTTCCATATTATTATCTCATGTCCCTTCAACCTATCTCATGCCTCATCAGATAATAACGACATGTAGACTTAGTCCAAGAGGTGCCTTAAAGCAGAAGGATTCTCAGACTAATTCTACGTAAGTTATTTATGAAGAGTCGTGGGCTTTCATTTTTGGCACCATCATTTTCAACCATTAGATTAGATAAGAAGGCCATCCAATGGTCTTAAAATGGGACGCCCATTCATCAAAATGGCGTGGAGATAATCTTTGAATAGTCAAAGTCCCAAGGGACTTTGACTTGGTCCAAGAGGCTTCAAGGAAGAGTGGGCAACAAGGAGTCCTGGAAGAGTGGGCGGCAAGGAGTCCCTTCTCGCAAATATTAATTAGATAATGTAGTATTTAACTTGCAGAAGGACTCTTCTATGCCCCATATCTGATGCCCATGCCAATATGAAAATTTATGCAACATGAAAAGGGAAGAAAAGTCAAAGAAGGTAGGCACCTACATAAACCCATGCACTAAGGACTCTTGCGCATCAAAGACTTCCCACATGCAAGAGAGAGACTCTCTGGCAAGTGGGATTCTTATATGTGATGCCTCATCTGAAGCCCAATCAGTCTAGGTTAATCCAATTCAAGACCAAATCCAATTTGGCTTAAATCGGACCTTAGTTAGCCCAAATTAGAAGCTGATTTGAATCCAATTCGAATCTAGGTGCTAGAGTTTGCTACATGTGCTAGCATGTTCAACCTGCAAACATGGTCTAATCCAATTAGATCCTTAATCAATTCTCTTTGTGTGTGACCCATTGGGTTCCACATCTAGCCAGCAGTGGGTCTGGGTGTGATTTGACCTAATTTGGTTAGAACTCAACTAAACCAATTTAGGTCAAAACTAGCCTACCCAATTTTGACCAATTAGAATACTTTCTAATTTAATGATTAAATTAAAATTTTTAATTTGATCAAACCCATAAGACATGATTGATGTCTAGCAACATATCGTGACTTCCCGAAAGATGTGAAATTTTGATGAAAATACCAAAAATATCCTTCAGTGAAAAGTTATCATGCAACTAGATTATTCGATCACCCTACATCCTGAATATGACTTTGGGTATGGAAATATGTCAAATCCAATATCATATTTATTTCTCTTTCAATCTTATGATGATGATTCATTTAATGAAATATTAAAAACCATTTCTAATTTTCATCATGCTTTGATCAAAGTCTTCCTAAATCATCATTTATTTGAAGTAGGCAGGATGCGATTTTCTCTTACCAGGAGTGATCGATTCCATGTTAACCTACTCACAACCTTCATATATAATCTACCATATCTAGATCATCCCGTACATGACTGAGTCATGAATGAGTATGAACCAAAATATGGATTGATATATATAAGATTCTATGGTAGTTTCAGGTCAAAGGATTACATGCACAATTCCACCATGAGAACCATCTATTGACATATAGATAAGACTCCATTAGATATTCTCAACTTGGATCAATTTAATGAACTCATTCTCTAATGAGCACCCACATCCTTGTATTAGTGTTATACATAAGTGATTGTGAGATCAATCACCCTTTCAATTGAGCATACAAAAGATGTGCTAGTCTTACCGAAAATATTGATCCCCAACTCAATGTTCCATCAACTAGGAATGTTTAAATTAGGGTTTTAAGGTCCCATACAAATGGGACTCCAGTTACTTCATGCTTTCAACTTGGGTGGCACCAAAGAGTCTTGTTTGACCAGACTTGGTGCCCCCTAAGGTGGTTTGTGAGGGACTCTAATCTGATTGGATCAGATGATGTCATCCTACCAATTAGATTTAGATCTGATTGCATAAAAAGCCATGACTGGTTGGGATGATGTGGCACTGCATGGCACAGTAGGATCTATATAAACCATGTCTGCACCTAGAATTGAGAGGTTCTACCCTTTGCCCATGCCATAAGGCTTCTCTCCCTCCCTTTCCACACCACCTTCAGATCCTCTCTCTCCTATCCACGTCCAAGAGTTTTTGGGTGCAAGTTTGGTGTGATCCGAGCAAGAGAAAGGCAATAGGAAAGGAAGATGGCAGCACTGCTGCAAGACACAATGGCTGATTTTCAAAAGCCATTTTGAAGACCTTCAAGATTAGATCTAGATTTGATTTTTGGAGGAGAGATTGAGAAGGAGAAGATCGCCAGATTCTACCCAAGTGGATATTAGTATAGGGCAGGCACTTGCGTGGCTACATCCAAAACCTTAGACAAACATCGGGATCATCACAGAGTAATAGGATTACCCATAATAAGGTATAATTAAATTAGATTTAATTTAGTTTAGTTTATTTTATTTTATCAAATTGATAAAATTAGATCTGAAGAGTCTTAGATTTGATTTGGATCTAAGAGAAATTTTTTTTGAAATATCCCTCTTGATCCAATTAGATCTGAACGAACCTGATCCGGGAAATAGATTTTTCCTTTCATATCCAAGGGTTGGATTTCTCTCCTATTCCTCTTATTCTTCATCTCTTGGAGTGTCCAAGAGATACGAAGAATAAATTTTAACTTAACCATCCAGAGGGATCCATGAGAAGCTAGTACTTCAAGCAGATCTTCATTTGACAAACCTTCGATTTTGTTGCAGCCTCGTGTGGATCACCTGTAGAGGCCGGACGTGTGTGTAGCTCAAAAGACAACAACGAAAGTCAACCATGGAGTTCTTGACCCATGCAAATATAAGAGATCTGATCTCTTCTCTCACCTAGATGTGATCTAGGTTTTAGATCTAGAATCATTCTAGATCTAGGATATTGATTTGATCAATATCAAACCTCTTATTTTCTAATTTAAAATGCAATATGACATTTTATAGATCCTAGATGTAGGGTTTAGTAATTTGATTACATGCATATATAGATTAAATGGTTTAATTTATAACTTTTGCTGCATTATATTTAAAAAAAGTATTGAAATTCATGCATGAAATCCTGCATATTTTCCAACAAAGGTGGCATGGATGGACAGCAGGAGCAACAAGAGGTCAAGTAGGACAGCGCTGGACAACTAATTTCTTATTCTATTTTGCCACTTGCAGGTGCACCGAAAGGACTTGAGTTTTAGATGGAGGATTCTTCAAAGGAGTCTCCATAGGTGAGAGGACTAGAATGGGGGTTAGAAGCTAGGAGGTCCAGTGGAAGTGAGCTGGATCAAGAACCGACATCGGCATTGCACTACATAAGCCAAAGAGGAGAAAAAATGTAGTCTCTCCAAAAGAATCAGACATGGCGTTTGGTGCAGCTACCATGGGGGAAGAAGCCTATTGGATGCAAATGGGTTTTCCAATGCAAGGAGGGGCCTTCAGAGCAAGAAGGTATCAGGTACAAAGTGAGATTAGTGGCCAAAGGATGCTCCCAAAAGGAAGGCATCGACTTCAGTGAAGTTTTCTCTCCAGTCATCAAGCATGAAGGAAAAATCTTATTTCTCAGGTCAGATTCGCTCAGATCTGATTTGATCAAAAGGAATATTTCAAAAATTTTTCTCTTAGATCTAAATTAGATTTGATTTGATAGATTTAATAAAATAAAATAAAATAATTAAATTAGATTTAATTTATACCTTGTTCTTGGGTAATCTTATTATCCTGTGATGATTCTGCTAATTGCCTGAGGTTCTGCATGCAGCCACACAATCACCTAGCCTCTATCGATATCCACTTGGGTAGGATCTGGAGATCTTCTCCATCTTAATCTTTCCTCCAAAGATCAGATCTAGATCTAATCTTGAAGATCTTCAAAATAATTTTTAAAGATCCGATGTCGTCTCTTGCAACAGTGCTGCCTTCTTCCTTTCTTGTCGCCTTTCTCTTGCCTGGATCGCACCAAACTTGAGTCCAAAGCCTCTTGGGCATGGAGAGGGGAGAGAGGATCAGAGGTAGGTATGGAGGAGAGCAGAGAGGGCTATGTGGCATGGGCAAGGGGAGAACTCTCTCAAACCTAGGTGCATATAGGGTTTATATAGATGCTGCTACGCCATGCAGTTCCACATCATCCCGACCAATCACGTCTCTACGTATAATCAGATCTAAATTTGATTGATGGGATGACATCATCTGATCCAATCAGATGAGAGCCCCTCTCAAACATCCTTAGGTGGCGCCAAGACTGGTCAAAGTAGATGTTAGATATGTGCGCCCTAGAAGCCAGAATTGGCTGACACTTGTTGCACACTTCTAAGGGCAAAATTATAATTTTGACTATAAATAATAAAATAAATTATTTTCTATCATAATGTATATTTAGTGTTTGTGATACATTCCTTGAGTTAATGGTAATGATAATTCTTATTTTTAAGAGTTGAAAATTCAAGACATGAATTTTCATTATTAACTCATAAAATGCTTTCGATTGTAGGATCATCATGAGGATGGTGATTGATCTGGAAGGTTAGTATATAATCACTTCTTTACAATAGATGAGTCTTAAGTCTTTGGTGTAGAGACATTGGAGCGAGAGTACAGGTACTCGTTAGAGAACGAGGGCACTGAGCATGACCACCTCGAGCAGTCATAAGGAAGTCTACCTTCTCGTCGATGATTGGCTCGAAGTTGTAGTGGTTTGTCTGGTTCTTTGACCTGAGGTACATCGACAGTTCACCTTGAGGGTGTTATAGTTTGACTACACCATGACTCAGTCTCCTAGGCATTCGGAATCCTAAGGTGTATGTTGGCTATAGCATGTTCATTGTAGGAATTGGATTGCACCAAGTGGAAATCTATCTACCTCGGTAGATGAGGAGCAGCCCTATGATAATCATGAGCATCAAGTCCATAAGCCCATGGCCATGGTAGAGTGAAATAATAGAAAGAGTTTTTATTAAAGTTTTCACATCGGACTTGAATCAAATGATTAAATCATATGATAGAAATTAGGATTTGATGAGTTCACCTTAACCCAAATTTGATTGGGGCTCAAGATAGAAGAACTTAATCACACATGTAATTGCACCAAGAGGTTCATTTTCAGTTCTGATGGATTGCCACCATATACTGCTAGGTGTCACTGATGGATTTTGGGAGCAATTAGAATGATTTGGATGATCGATCATTCTAGTTGTCTGAATCAGAAAAGTTCTAATCCATCGAAAGATATTTCGATGAAGTCGATGATAGAGATCGTGACATATTCCATTACTATACAGAATCGAATCTAACTAAATCACACAAATAAGGTTTTGGATCCATATATCATCAATTGGACTAACCTAGTTCAATTGATTTGAATTAGATTCAATTAGGTTCAAGAAAATTGTGCTAGCACATGATTAAGCCTAATGTTCTCCTTCTACAATCATTAAAAATTATCTCGACTAAGCCAAATATATTTGTGCTCACTCAGGTATATTTATTTGGTCTGAATGGAGCTTGTCCAGATCAGAAAAGGATTGTCATAATTTATGAGATAAATTTGAGACAACACCTACCATTTTTCGTCACCTGCTAATTCTTGTCTTTTGACTTTGGTCAAACATTAACCTTTGATACTTAGACATCTGCCCAAGTGTCATGCACCCATAGGAGAGCAAATAGGGGCTTGTCCCCTTGCTAGAAAAAGGAAACGAGGGGATGCTTGCCTAGGGAGGCGTGCGCCCAAGGATAGGGATGCCTAGGTTGCTTCTTGGAATCAAACTAGGTGGTGCCAAGAGACTTTGCTTTGACCAGTCTTGGCACCACCTAAGGGTGTTGAAAAGGGACTCTCATATGATTGGATCAAATGATATCATTTCACCAATCAGATTTAGATCTGATTGCATAAAGAGACGTGATTGGCCGAAATGATGTGGCACTGTATGGCGCAGCAGGATCTATCGAAATTCTGTCTGTGCCTAGCTTTTAAGAAGTTCTCTCTTAGCCCATGCCATATTGCTCTCTCCCTCTCTTCTCCATGCCTACCTCAGATCCTCTCTCTCTTCTCCATGCTCAAGAGGTTTTGGGCTCCAGTTTGGTGCGATCCAGGCAAGAGAAAGGCGACAAGAAAGAAAGAAGGCAGCACTATTGCAAGAGACGACATCGATTCTTCAAAAGTTATTTAGAAGACCTTCAAGATCAGATCCAGATCTGATCTTTAGAAGATAGATCAAGAAAGAGGAGATATTCAGATCCTGCCCGAGTGGATACCGATAGAGGCTAGGTGATTGCGTGGCTACATCCAGAACCTCAGGCAATCAGCAGGATTATCATAAGATAATTAGATTATGCAACAACAAGGTATAAATTAAATCTAATTTTATTTTATTTTATTAGATCTATCAAATAAAATCTAGAAAATATCAAATTTGATTTAGATCTAAGAAGAATTTTTTTTTGAAATATTTCTCTAGATCAAATCAGATTTAAATGAACCTGATCCAAAAAATAGATTTTTTTCTTCAACTAGTATCAAAGTCAGGTTCCCATAAATTATTTAGATATAATTTAAATTTATTTTTGATTTAATAAATAGGTAATTTTAGATGTCACATCAGATGTGATTAGATCTAAAATTAGAAAATAAAAATTAAATAATTTTGATCTAAGTTCTACAAGATGCATGACTAATTATAGAATAGAATTGTTCTATGTATAGTCTTGCATGATCATAATTTAATTTAATTAAATTATAAATTTAGATTAATTTATATACTATTTTTTAATATTATAAATATTATAATAAGATTTAAAAAATAGAAAATAAAATTATTTAATTTTTGGTTCATATGAGACATGATGAATGCATGTTTAGACTAGTTGTAGAATAGTTCTACATAATTATCTAGAATAGAATTTATTTTGATGTGATCAATTTAAATTTAATTTTTTAGATAATTATGAGATAATTTAGATCTAAAAACATACATGATATGATACATGAGATGTATGCAAAATATGTTTATAGTTAGATCAATTTTATATATAAGATGTATGATGTAGATCTAACTAGTTTTGTAGTCTTTTATATTTTTGATTAAGGCATTCTCCTTGACCGTCCGATCATAAGAACAAAGTAGGATTTAAATGCCCTCTTCTTCCATTCGATGGGATGTTTTTATGATGTGTAAGGATGCTGCGCGTTCGTCTTTAATCAAAAATCAAGAACTTACTTTCTACAAAATCCTAGATCCTGAAATTCTAGGATTTTATTTACATGTTTTGTTTGTGAACCCTAAACTTAATTAACAATTAAGATTATGAAATATATATTAAGTCTAAAATTGAGAATTTTAGATCTAAGACATATTCATAAAATTGGGTTCGAGCTTGGGTAGCTCAATTAGGTCTAAGCAGTTGATCAAATTGAATCAAGAGTTGGTTAGATGGGATCAAGAGTGCTTAAATTGACTAGCCTAATAGAATTAAGTTTGGATCAAAATCGAATCACATGAGTGATCGATCAAGCTAAGACCTAATTAGGCTCAGTGGTTAGAGTCTGGATTGTAGGCTATCAGATTGGTTCTAGCTCAATAATTTGGTGTCTAATGTAAGTTTGGCAGATACGATCGACTGATTTTTAATTCAGAGCTGCTCGACTCGAATGTATTCTTGTCGAGTTAATGGCATATCCCTTCCACTGGTCTCACTTACTTGGCCATATTTATTAGCTCAATCTTGATCTGAGGTAGCCAATAATTCGAGCTAACCCACGCCACTAGGTTAGTCATAATGGCTCTGACTATATCAAGTCTAGTTTAAAGAGACCTAAATCAAATCTTTCTAAGAAAAGATTAAGTCTATGGTCTTCCACTATTGTAGATGTGCGGGCCCTTCTCGGGGTTGATTATTCTCAGCTGGTTACGGTGGTTCAGTTGCACCGGGAAGATGCAACCATGTCTATTAGGCATTGGATGCTACGGACTGGAGGATGGATTGGGCTCAATATTCTAGATATGGTAAGAGACTCAATTAGAAATTCAATCTATGCAAATGGTGGGTCTGACTTAACTAAGGAATGGATCAATATTCTGGGCATGGTGAGATTCATGAATTAGAGATCAAGTTTGGGTGCACCATGATTAGAGAATCATTGAACAAGAGTTATTCACTCATTTGTTAACCCATCACCAATAACTATTAGGTGAGGTAATGAGTCAGTTGGTGGGACCGCACCACCCACTAGAAATCATTAATTATAGAGATTTTGCATCTCTACAAAGAGAGTGTCGGGATCCGAGAAAATAGTGGAAGCTAATTTATTTAAAAATAAAAAATTCTAAACAAATTGGTCTAGTCTTAATTATAATATTTAACTAGAAACTTTGACTCTGTACAGAAAAATGTCTGCTTCCAATCCACTAGCACGTATCCTGGAAACCTATAGACTGACTGGATCCAATTATAAGGATTGGCTTCGAAATTTCAAAATCATTTTAGGTTCTAAGAAGTTAACTCATGTATTAGATCAGAATGCTCCCATCTTACCAGCTCGTCCATCCACTGAACAGAGAGCGTCTCTTGACAAGTGGATGGATGAAGATAACAAGGCTAGATACTACATGTTGGACTTGATGTCTGATGAGCTTCAGCACCAATATGAAGATATTAGGACTGCTCACCAAATGTTGGCTCACCTATAAGAGATGTTTGGTGAATAGAGTCGCACAGCCAAGTATCAAGTCACTAAATGACTATTCAAGGCTAATGGGCAGTCAGTTCAAGATCATTATTTGATGATGATTAAGGACTTGGAAGAGCTTGAGAAGCTCAAAGTGAAGTTAGACCTAGACTACAGCATGATATAATTCTATAGTCTTTGGTTGATGCATATGGGCAGTTCATCATGAACTACCATATGCATAAATTTCAAAATTTCCTGCCCGAGCTTATGAACATGTTGGTTACTACTGAGCTTTCTATAAAAGGTTCTAAAGGCTCAGTGCTTGCTATGGAACGGACTTCTTCCAAGAGAAAGTCTTTTGGAAAGAAGAAGAAGTCTATGAGAAAGCAGAAGGTGGAAGGAGAAAAGAAGAAGAAGACAGAGCTGAAGATGAAGGTCGCTGACAAAGAAAAATATTTTCATTGCAACACTGATGGCCACTGAAAGTGGAACTGCCCTACTTACCTGACCATCCTGAAGAATAAGGATGCAGGTCCTTCTAGAGGTATGCTTATTATTGAGTCTAACCTTATGATTTTTTCTACATCTAGTTGGTGTTAGATACATGTGCCCTAGAAGCTAGAATTGGCTGACACTTGTAATACACTTCTAGAGGCAAAATTATAATTTTGACTATTATTAATAAAATGGGTTATTTTCTATCATATATGTGTATTTAGTGTCTGTGATACATCCTTTGAGTTAATGGTAATGATAATTCATATTTTCAAGAGTTGAAAATTTAAGACATGAATAATCATTATTAACTCATAAAATGCTCCCGACCATAGAATCATCACGAGGATGGTGATTGATCTAGAAGGTTGGTGTACAATCACTTCTCTTTAGTAGATGAGTCTTGAGTCTACGGTGTGGAACACCGGAGCGAGAGTACAGATACTCGTTAAAGAACGAGGGCACTGAGCGTGACCACCTCGAATAGTCATTAGGAAGTCTACCTTCTCGTCAATGACTGACTCGATGCTGCAGTGGTATGTCTGGTTCTTTGACTTGAGGTGCATCGGCAGTTCACCTTGAGGGTGTTATAGTTTGACTACACCATAACTCGGTCTCCTAGCCATACGGAACCCTGAGGTGTATGTTGGCTATAGCATGTTCATTGTAGGAACTGGATTGCATCAAGATGGAATCTATCTACCTCGGTGGTAGAGGAGCAGCCCTATGATGATCATGAGAATCAAGTCCAGAAGTCCATGGCCATGGCAGAGTGAAATAATAGAAAGAGTTTCTATTTAGGATTTCATATCGGACTTGAATCGAATGATTACATCATATGATAGAAACTAGGGTTTGACGAGTTCACCTTAACCCTAATCTGATCAGAGCTCAAGATAGAAGAACTTAATCACACAGGTAGCTGCCTGGGTCACACAAACAAGGGTTTGAATTTGGTGATCATCAATTGAACTGATCCAGTTCAATTGATCTGAATGAGATTCAATTAGGTTCAAAAAAATCATGCTAGCACTTGATTGAACCTAACGTTCTTCTTTTACTATCATAAATAGTTGTTCTAACTGAGCCAAAGGAGTTTGTGCTCGATCAGAGGCCATCACTTGGTCTGACTGGAGCTTGTCCAGGTCAGAAAAGGGTTGTCTTATTTTGTAAGACAATACCTACCATTTTGTATTGCCTGCCATTTCTCGTCCTTTGACTTTGGTCAAAAGTTGACCTTTGACTATTCAAAATATTGACCATTGACACTTTGACTTTTGTCCACGTGTCACGCACCTATTGGAGAGCTGGTGGGGGCTTGTCCCCCTACCAAAACCTGGCAAGGAGGAGGGCGCATGCCACCCTTGGCGTGTGCCCAAGCTGGAGGCACCCAGGAGTCTCTGTTGGATAGGGACTCCATCTTCTTTTTGGATTCTGATTAGACTTCTCCAAAGAATCAAGTTTGACTGGTCTTAGGCACCATCTAAGGAAGAATCCAAGCGACTCTATTCCCACCAATCAGATTTAGATCTAATTTCATAAAGGATTGTGATTGGTTGGAAAGAAGAGGAGTTGGATCACGCATAGTCTATAAATAAGACCCTACGCCAAACTCAAAAGGAAGTAGAATTCCCGAGGCTGCCTCTCTCCTCCTCCTCCATGCCAAGTCCATCTTTTCCCTCTCCTCTCCACATCCAAAGTGGTTTGGGATCTTAGTTGGTGCAATCTAGATGAGAGAAAGACGACAGAAAGCTAGAAGGCTGCGCTGCTACAAAGGACAACTACTGACCTTCGAAAGATGTTTTGAAGATCCTTCAAATCAGATTCAGATCTGATTTTTGGAGACGTGATAGAGAAGAAGAGGATCTCCAGATCTAGTCCAAGTGGATATCAGTAGAGGCTAGGCACTTGCGTGGCTAGATCCAGAACCTTTCGCTACTTACAGGATCATCAATGGGTAATAGAATTACCCTACGCTAAGATAAATTAAATTTGATTTAATTTATCTCAATTTTATTTTTATTATTAGAATAACAAGAATCAGATCTGAAATATCCCAGATCTGATCTGGATCAAAGCGAAAAAATTTTGAAATATATCTCTTGATCCGATCAGATCTGAACGAACCTGGTCTGAAAAATCAGCATTTTCCTTCAGTTGGATGCTTGACTCTAGTTCTAGTGCTCACTTGTGTACTTTCATGCAGGATCTTGAGGATAGCAGAAGGATAAAGGATGGTGAGATGATCCTATGCATTGAAAATGGAGCAAGAATTGCTGTTGTGGTCGTGGAAACATATCCTCTTCGACTACCATCTGGTTTAGACTTAGTATTAAAAGATTGTTATTATGTGCCTCAGTAAGCAGGAATTTGATTTCTATTTCATGCCTAGCACTAGAAGGCTATGTAATTAGTTTTCTTAAGGACCATTGTAACATTTTTTATGAAAGAAATAAAATTGCAAGTGGTTTCTTTATGAATGATCTTTATTAGTTACGTATTGATGTATCTATTTTTAATATCGAGCAAAATGTGAATGCCATGAAATGACCTAGGGATAGTCCAAATGATAGGTATCTATGAAACCTAAGACTAGGTCATATAGTAGAAGATAGGGTTAATAAATTGGAGAAAATCGGGCTATTGAGTCCATTGACTTTCGAGTCATATCCAATTTGTGAATCTTGTTTTCATGGCAAAATGACTAATCTTGTTTGATACCATGAAGCAACCTGGAGTCCCATCTGTATGGGACTCTAGGCATCGAATCTTCAAAAATTATTTTGAAGACCTTCAAGATTAGATCCAGATTGAGAAGGGAGAGATATCTAGATCCTACCCAAGTGGATACCAATAGAGGCTAGATGATTGCGTGGCTGCATCCAAAACGTCAAGCAATCAGTAGGATCATCACAGGATAATTAGGTTACCCAACAATAAGGTATAAATTAAATCTAATTTTATTTTATTTTATTTTATTTTATTTTATTTTATTAGATCTATCAAATCAGATTTGAAAAATATCAGATTTGATTTAGATCTAAGAGAAAAAAAATTTAAAATATTCTTCTAGATCAAATCAGATCTAAACGAACCTGATTCGGAAAATAGGTTTTTCTCTTCAACAGTAGACTTTGGCGCCACCATGTTTGATACCATGAAGCAACCTAGAGTCCCATCTGTATGGGACTCTAGGCAACATTATCCTTGGGTGCATGCCTCCCTAGGTATGCTCCGCCTCCTTTTCTATTTCTAGTAAGGGGACAAACCCTCATCTGCTCTCCTATGGGTGCATGACACATGGGCAGATGTCTATGTGTCAAAGGTCAATATTTGATCAAAGTCAAAAGATAAGAATTAGCAGGTGATAAAAAATGATAGGTGTTGTCTCAAATTTATTTCATAAATTAAGACAACTCTTTTCTGACCGGACAAGCTCCAGTCAGATCAAGTAAAGATACCTGAGTGAGCCTAAACACATTTGGCTCAGTCGAGATAACTTTTGATGATTGTTGAAGAAGAACATTAGGCTCAATTGTATGCTAGCATGATTTCCTTGAACCTAATTGAATCTAATTCAATTCAATTGAACTGGGTTAGTCCAATTGATGATATCGATATCCAAACCCTTATTTGTGTGACCCAACTAGGTTCAGATCTATATGGTAATGAGATATATCGTGATATCTATCATTGACATCGTTGAAACACCTTTCGATGGATCAAAACTTTTCTAATTCAGACAACCAGTGATACCTAGCAGTATATGGTGGCAACCCATCAGAACTAAAAATGAACCTCTCAGTGCAGTTACCTATGTGATTAAGTTCCTCTATTTTTAGCCCTGATCGAATTAGGATTAAGGTGAACTTGTCAAACCCTAATTTCCATCATATGAATTAATTATTCAATTCAAATCCAATGTAAAAACCTTAATAGAAACTCTTTCTATTATTTCACTCTGCCATGACCATGGGCTTTTGAATTTGATTCTCATGATCATCATAGGGCTGCTCCTCATCTACCAAGGTAGATAGATTCTCTCTTAGTGCAATCCAATTCCTACAATGAATATACTATAGCCAACATACACCTCAGAATTCTGAATGGCTAGGAGATCGAGTCATGGTGTAGTCAAACTATAATACCCTCAAGGTGAACTACCGATGTACCTCAGGTCAAAGAACCAGATACACCACTGTAGCTTCGAGCTAGTCATCGACGAGAAGGTAGACTTTCTAATGACTGCTTAAGGTGGTCACGCTCAGTGCCCTCATCTCTAATGAGTACCTATACTCTCTCTTCGATGTCTCTACATTGTAGACTCAAGATTCATCTACTATAAAGAAGCGATTGTATGCTAACCTTCCAAATCAATCACTATCCTCATGATGATCCTACGGTCAGGAGCATTTTATGAGTTAATAATGAAAACCATGTCTTAAATTTTCAACTCTTGAAAATAAGAATTATCATTGCCATTAACTCAAGGGATGTATCATAGATACTAAATACATATTATGATAGAAAATAACCTATTTTATTATTTATAATCCAAATTATAATTTTGCCCTTAGAAATGTGTAACAAGTGTCAGCCAATTCTGATTTCTAGGGCACACATATCTGACAAACTTCCACTTGACCTAAAGCCAATTGGCTACAATTCTAAATCCCATCTTCTCAAGATAGGCTTCGATCTTCTGCTGGCCCAATGGCTTTGTAAGTGGGTCTGCCGTATTGTCTGCAGAGTCGACTCTCTTGACCTCGACATAATCTTTCTCAAGGTAATCGCAGATGAGGTGGTATCGCCGCTCGATATGCTTGGATTTCTGGTAAGACCTTGGCTCCTTAGCAAGAGCTATGGTGCCATTATTGTCGCAGTATAGAGGTATGGCATCTGTTGGCATCACTTCGATCTTTACGGCAAACTTTTTGTACCAGAATGCCTCCTTTGCAGCTTCTGATATAGCGATGTACTCTACTTTCATGATGGAATCTACTATCACTGTCTGCTTGGAACTCTTCCAATTGATAGCACCACCATTACACACAAACAGACTTTCAGATGTCGACTTTTGATCATCTACATCGGACATAAAATCCAAGTCTGTATACCCCTAGACTTGGAGTTCTCCATTATCAAAAACCAATAACATATCCTTAGTTCTTCTTAAGTATTTAAGGATACATTTCATAAAAGTCCAGTATTCTTTGCCTGGATTCGACTGATATCTGCTCGTGGCACTCACAGCATAGGCTATATCAGGTCGTGTACATAACATGGCATACATGAGGCCCCCTATTGCTGAAGCATTAGGAATCTTGCTCATGCATTCTATCTCCTCAGGTGTGCTAGGGCACATCTTCTTGAAAAGATGAATGCCATGTCTGAAGGATACCAAACCCCTCTTGGAGTTTTTCATGCTAAACCTCTTTTGCACTTCCTCTATATACATCTTCTATGAAAGTTCTTGCATCCTATTCAGTCTATCTCTATAGATTTTAATTTCTAAAATAAAGGATGCTTCTCTTAGGTCTTTCATGGAGAATTCTTTGGATAACCACATTTTAATTATGGTCAACATGGGAATATCATTCCTAATAAGGAAGATATCATCCACAGACAATACGAGGAAGACAATAGCACTCCCACTAGCCTTTTTGAAGACACATGGTTCCTCCTCATTTTTAATGAAACTAAATAATTTGATCACATCATTAAAATGAGTATTCTAGCTCTCAAATGCTTGCTTAAGTCCATATATGGACCTTTGCAGCTTGCATACTTTACGATCAGCATCACTGGATGTGAAACCTAGCGGCTGTTCCATATAGATATCTTCTCCAAGGTTTCCATTTAAGATCGCCATTTTCACATCTATTTGGCATATTTCATAATCAAAATAGGCTGCAATAGTAAGCAATGTGTGGATGGATTTTAGCATAGCTATTGGCGAAAAGGTACCCTAATAGTTAATGCCTTCATGTTGACTATACCCTTTTGCCACTAATCTAGCTTTGAATGTCTCTACATTCCCATTTGCATCAATTTTTCTCTTGTAGATTCATTTACACCCAATAGGTACTATACCTTCTGGTGGATCTACCAATGTCCAAACTTGGTTTGAGTGCATTGAGTCAATTTCTGACTTCAGTACCTCTGACCATTTCTTGAAGTCGATATCCGATATCACCTCGTCATAGATTTTGGAATCATCACTATTAACCCTATTACCTACGAGGAACATTTCCTCTACTTCTTCTGAAATAGTACCTAAGTACCTCTCAAGGGGATGGGAAATTCTTTTCGATCTATGAGGTGGAGGAGGTAGTGATTGTATTGGCTCAACCTGATTTGGTTCCATTTGATCCTTGGCTCGTTGCTCTTGTGAGACTTTCTCCTCGAGCTTGATCTGCTTTCCAATGCCACCATCTTGAATAAACTATTTTTCAAGAAAGATACATGTCGACTCACAATTACATTATGATCTTTTGGAATGTAGAAATAATATCCTAATAACTCTTTAGGATATCCTATAAATCAAGCTCTAAAGGACCTGAAGTCTAACTTGTCCGCTTGTTGTCTTTTAATATGAGCCGGACAATCCTAAATTTTGAGATGACTTAGACTTGGTTTCTTACCATGCCATATCTCATACGGTGTGGTAGGAACGATTTTAGAAGGAACCATTTTCAGTAAGTATATTGCAGTTAACAGACTATATCTTCAAAAAAAATTAGGAAGGTCGGTGAAACTCATTATGGATCCGACCATATCTAATAGGGTGATCAGGAAACCATATCCAAAACTAAATAAAATAAGTGCATAAAAGAAAAAGAGGCATGGAGAAAAATTTCATAAGGAAAGGATGTATTTTGGAGAATTGGGACTATTTCAAAAAGAAAACAAAACCAAACCACTTATCAAATTTGATCAAATCTAATTTTAATTAATCTCTTTATATATTTGGTGCATGGAGAAGCTCTTATTTGCATGGAGAACATCACATAAAGATCTAAAGATAAAATATGGATGTTCACTTTTATTGGTGCAAGGAAAGAGTGAGAGTCCCAGTCCAACTAGGACTTTTCTTGTTTGACTAGGTCAAAATTATTTTGAATCTAATTCAAATCAAATTAAATGAAACCTTATTATGGATGATCCTAGTCCAACTAGGAACCCAATAAGTTAGGTTTAGGTCATATTTAAATCTGATTAAAATCCTAAATTAAAAATTAGGTGCACTCAAATCTTAGTCCAACTAGAAATTATTTTTTCTTACAATTGGCTTATCCAATAAATCAATTAAACTTAATCTAATTAAATCCAAATTAATTCTAATTAAATTTAAATCAATTAGACTTGATCTTAGCTCAAATGCTCAATCAAATTGAGCCAACTAGAAATCCAATTGCTAATCGATCCTCCTACAATACTTGCATTAGGTCAAACATCAATCGTATTGATAGTTTGACCTAAGAACGATTCTCAATCATCGATTAATCATCTGATTAGGTTAGAATCTCTAATGTGTGTGACCTTGTAGGTTCAAACCTAAGTCAGTAGCACAGGAATCAATTCTTGTACTAATTGAAGTAACCATCTAGCAATGGTTTCCGACGTTTGGATAGGTCAAATGTATGCAAAACAACATTCTTAGAACCCTGGCCCATGGTTATCATATAATTCATATCTATGATCAATAATATTTAAGATGACTTCGAGTACTCTATCAACACTCATATAAATCATTTCTATTATGTCTCAAAATTTTGCAAATCCCATGACTCCTCATGAGGATTACCCAGCCTAGGTTTTGCTAAATTAAAACACAATGAGTCATTCTCTTCCTGAATAACCAATCAGGAGTGGTCAATCCCATCTTAACTCATACACTGACTTCACAAGTACTTGACTATACCTAAAAATCTTACGAACCTATATTAGAAATACAGGTAGTTCAGTACTAAAGTATGGTGAATTGCTTACAAGTCATCATGCTGATCTCAGGTCGGAGGAACACTTATTACCATTGGCCTTATTAACTGGCTACTCTTGATAGTAGAGTGCTACATTGATCATGTTTAGTGTAGATATACTCTTTCATCTCACCTGGATGCTATACTAGTATCTCTATACCACTTGGTTACGAGGACAACCAACGCATATGGCATACAACGGTCTACACTCGATAAGTTATCATCCTTATTAATAACTTATCATTTGATCATGAACTATTTATGAACCATCCAATAAATCCTTCTTTATCGATTGATTATGGTCTAAAGACTTCATCATAATATAGAAGTTTATTTAAGAAAGATAGAACTTCTATGATGAATCAGCCAAATGACTATTATTATTAGATAATTTATATACTAATTTCAATCATCTACTACTTAGATAATTAGCTTTCAGACATATTTTCCAACAATTCCTTACTCAAAACTCAATCTACCATGCAAGGATGAAGTATATCAATATCAGGTACCACTGGATCAGAGAGCTCATGGAGGATGGTGAGGTAGAGCTGGTGAATGTTCATACCAAGGAGAATCCAGCTGATACACTGACAAAGATTCTTCCATGGGATAGCTTTCACAGATGTATGGCACTGATGTATTTGATAGATAGGATAGAGTTGCCCCAAGCCTTGGGGCACCAAGGTTGAAAGAGCAAGTGTTGCCTAGAGGTAGCAACCCAAGAGAAGGAGGTGAATTGGATTCTTTTAAAATCTTGATCAAATTAAAACTCTAAATAAGTATGTTCCTTAACTTAATTTAATTGAATTAAATTGAATAGTATATGCAATGGAATCAAATGTGAATGAACTTAAGTAAGAGTAAAACCAAATCAGCAAGTGATTAGTAATTTAAAGCATGCAAGATATGTAAACCAGTGGAGAAAGAAACACAACACAAACACACAAAGATTTTATAGTAGTTCGATGCAACCCCACACTTATGTCCACTCCCTAAGCTCTCCTTGAAAATTTCACTATAATCTCTAGATTATAGTGTGTTTATTTTAATTCGGGATCACAAACAAACCTAGTTGGTTTTGTCGGGCTCACCAACCACAATCCTACATCGATACTTTTTTTGGATTCACTATCAATCTAGTTGGCTTTAACCTAAGAGCACTAACCACAACCTTTACACCATCTAATTATTAGCTTGGATCAGCCTATACCCTAAGTTTCTTCTTCCAAAGAAACTTATAAAGAAACAAAGATACAAATATTGAGATTCAGCACAAAAATAAAAATAAAAAAGAACTCTTTTGAAGCTAAAAAAAGTGGCTGAATATGTGCTTTTATGAAGCTTCACTTCTCTTCAAATGATGTTAAGAGGTTGCTTGAGATGTTATGAAAGATAACTCTTAAATGCCCTCTGAAATCAAAGCTTAGATTTTCTCTTTTTCTTCTCTTTTTGATGTGCAATGAAAATCTCTTAAATCTAAAATAATTTTACTTTAAAATCTCTTGATCTTACTTTCTAAATATTTTTTTAGTCTTTAATGCTCTTGATGATGGCTGGAGGATCAGTTCTAACCGTTGGAAGCCTTGAACTAGACATTAGAGTGGAGAAATGATCATTTGAAAAGCTGCAGAAAACTAGCCATTAGGCCGATCCTATGCTTGGGATTGACACTTTTCTATAGGGATCAACACTTTTTAGTCTAGGGTCGATACCTTGTGATCTTGGATTGACACCTTGTGCTCAGGTGTCAGTACCGGAACTGCACTCAAAAATTCAGCTTATATTTTCTATTTCTATGCAATAGAAGTCGACCTATGGGTTGATCCTTTCACTAGGGGTCGACCCATGAGTCGATCCTTTTATGAGGTCATACAAAAATAACATGTCATAGCGTGCCAAGTTGCCCATTTCAAAAGGGGATGATCTAGGAGTCAATCATAGGATTGATCCTTTTGTTAAAACTTGATTTTCTTCCAAATTTGACTTCCAAAAAATATGAAATTATCTTCAAAAGATCAAAATTTTTTTTCTAGTTGCTCTTGAGGCTTTCAAAATATATTTTTTCTAATTTAATAAAATTATGATTTTGCCCTTCCCAAGGATCTTTATTAATTTAATTTTCTTGAAACTCTTGACTTGGTGATTTTTGTATGGATCTTTTCTTGAATTAATTATTTTAATTTGAATATCTAGAAAGATCTACATATATTCTTGAAATACATGATTAGTATCATTTATACTCAATATTTTAGAATCATCAAAATTAATCAGTGGATCAACAATCTCTTCCTTTCTGATGTTGACAAAATTTTGAGTATATGCATAAAAATAAAATTAATATTTTTCAACTAACTGACTAGTATAAAATATAAAGTAAGAATATCATGAAAGCTCTAAATAATATTTTACATAATTCATATACTCATATCAAAATAATATTTCAATTCATATTAATGAGTATTAAGGTTCCAAGCATGAAATTCATTGATTTTGTTAAGTATTAATTCTTTAAGCATATACTCAATATATCTCTCCCCCTTTTGACAACATCAAAAAGCTCATGGGAAAGAATGGAAAAAATCATCAAAATCAATATCAAGATATTAAATTGAGAGATGTATCCAATTCATAAAGTCAAATCAAAAAAATCATCTTCCCTTTTGAATGAATATTTCTTTCTTTTCAAAAATTAGGTTGAATTCAAATATTAAAGACTCTACTCCTTTTTGAATGAATATGATCTTTTAATTAGATTTTTAAATATATACTTTTAAGCTTTAAGAGGAATAGAGCTTTTCAAAAAGATTTAACCATGAAATCAAGTATAATATGCACTTTAATATTTAATCTTTTTTTTCTTAAAAAATTATAGTCAATTAAGTTTGAAAAAGATATGTATCAAAAATGTATTAAGTAAAGTAAAATAAATAGTATCAAATTTAAATTTTTAAATAAGTTTTAAAATTATATTTAAAAATTCATTTCTTAGAGTAAGAATATGTTTTAAATTTAATTTAACTCCAATCAATTTTCAAGAATAATTACACAAATCAAAATATGAAATCAGTATATTAATGATACCACTTTAAGTAATTTTTAATTATTGAGAACAAGTTATTTGTCTGAACCTATTTAAATCAATAGCTATTGCCTAGGGATGGCTACCCAAGAGGGAGGATGAAATGGATATTTAAAATTTAAACTATGAATATGCTTAATTTTAATGTTATGTGCATGGTAAAATAAAGTAAAACACAAGTATAGATAAAGAACAATAGAAATGAAACTACATAAATACAAACACCAAGCTTTTATAGTAGCTCGGCGCCAAACTCGACACCTATGTCCACTTTCCAAGTAATCCACTTGGAAATTCAACTATAATCACTCAATTGATTATAGTTCGATTATTTTTCTTAGGTTCACCATCCAATTCGATTGTTTTGACCTAGGCTCACCAACTACAACCTTTACAATAATTATTTTTTGGGCTTACAATCAACCCTGTTGATTTTTCTCAGATCACTAACCAAAACCATATAAGACTATTTTTCTTCGGGCTAACAATCAATCCTAATTGATTTTAACCTTGTCTCACCAATCAAACCATTAAAATGTTCAACTCTAGGCTTGGATCAATCCAAGTTTATCACCCCAAGAAATTTGAAATAAAATATAAAAACAAAAAAGTAAAGTTAAGAAAAATAAATTTTTTTTGAAGAATCGGAAGAAGTCCTAATGATGATAGTTGAATGCTTGACTTCTTCTTGAATACTTGAGTGATAATGAGGCTCCTTGATTCTTGACTTGATTGCTTCCTCACTTCAATTCACTCTTGCTCTCACTTGCTTGAGGATGATTTGTAGTGGAAGGACAAAGCTTAACTTTAAAATCAACTCATTCTCTTCTCTTTTCAGCTCACTTCTTTGGCTTTCTTTAATGAATACTCAATAAAACTCTCAAAAAGTATTTCTTTAATGCTCAAAATATTTGTTTATATATCCTTAAAATTTTTCATCATTTTAATTTATTTTGGAGATCTTTAGAAGTGATCTAGCCATTAGAAACAAGAAAATAGCTGTTGGAAAAAATTTGGAAATGAAAAAGTGCAGTTCTGAAAAAACTAGCCGTTATAGTGAACTTAGTCAACTAAGTTTCTCTAAGTCGACTAAGTCTTAGTTTGCTCAATCTGACATAGTCTGCTAAGTAGATAAAGCTTGAAAATCTATCTTTCTATCCTATTGCTGTTCTCTAAGACTGAGTCAACTAACTTTTTGACTTAGTCGACTAAGTCCCCTAGATCCTGAATTTTGATCTTTCTATACTTTCTGGCTTCTTTATTCTCTGAGACTAAGTCGACTAACTCTTGGCTTAGTCGACTAAGTTCCGTGCCAAGCGTGCCATGAGATTTTTAGCAATTTTTCTTCTTCGAATTTATTTATAGGCTAGACATGCTTTCTAAACTTGATTTAACTCTCATTAACCATCCTTTTTAAGGTGTGTCAAGTCTAATTTTTTTCTTCAATAACCTCTTGATTAGTGGTACTCAACTTAATTGATGAAAATCACTTAGAGCATTGTGAGCACTTGAAATTTAAACTATGTGAGGATTGATGGTGCTCCCAAGCCTTGGGAGGCCAAGGAAGGAGCCAGGATGTTAGCTTCGAGGATTCCAGAAGCTTGATTAGTGCTTCAGAGATCTAAAATTCAAGATGGAGTAAGAAACTAAAGTTGGAGAATCAAGACTATAGAAAGGGTCATTTCTGCAGGTTAGTTGGCTTAGTTTGAAACTAGATCGGCTAAGTCTCAGAAGATAGGCCAAACAGAGAGGAGCGTGTTTGGGAGTGCAGCATGGCATGCAACTAGGTTGGCTCAGTTTAAAATTGAGTCGATCCAATCTCAAGTTAGTTGGCTCAGTGCTGAGACTAAGCCGGCTCGGTCCACGGGCAGAGCTATGTGAGAGTCTATTTGGGGTTAGCATAGGGACTTATCCTAAGGATCTTAAGGCTTAGTTTGAGAGATCTTAAGGAGGCTAACTCATGTATGGGTTGAGCTTAGATCCGAAGGATGAGAGCATAGGAGAAATAGGTGTACATAGGCTCGATAAGTGCTTTCATATATTGAGTTAGCCAGAAGAGTTTTTGGTCGGGCCTAATAGCTATGTACAAATACATAGATTTTATTAGGATTTAAAAAAAAAAGGTACGAGCAATATAGATCTTTTCTTCCTTCAACCTTTTTTCTCTCTTCTCTCTAGAGTAGTTTCCCTAGGTTCTTGAAGAAGCCCTAGAGAGAGGGGGCGCCTCCCTCAAGCCCAAGGAGAGAGGTGCCTCAGCATAGATCTAGGTGATGGATCTATGGTATGCTATCTTAGAGAACGTCAAAGATCTCTTGTGGTCCATGCTAAAGATCAGGAGCTTTCGTAATATGGCATCAAAGCTAGGTGATGCCAAGATAATGCACCAATAATTGATATCAGAGCCTGATGGTGTGTGCAAGTGAAGAAGAAGGTGCATACAGGATGAAATCGAGAATTTGCACGAGTATTTCATGGTATGTCTCAGAACTACCTTTGTTATTGCCGTGGTTTGGCTAATCAAGAGTAGTGGATTGAAGGTGGAGGCTGAGAGAATTAATGAGAAGGATTTTTTTGGGGTGGAAGGTTTGGGTGCATGATTTGCTGATCGATCTTGGTGGAAAAACTAAGGTGTATGATGGTAGACAAGGCTGAGAGTGCTGGAGTGCCGCAGTAATGCTTTTCTGGAGATGCAGGACTGAGAGAGGCTCGATGATGCAGCAGCTAAGAAAGGTATCTTAGCAGAGAGCATTAGATTCTCTAGAAAGATTGAAAGCGTGAGGCTGTTGAAGAAAGATTTTTCAAGGGGTAATGGTCAAAGGAAGGCTGAAGAAGCGACTATACATCCTTCAGTTGTAGGAAGGTGGGGAAGTAGTCGAAGATGTATTCAGTGGTTCGACCAGAGCATGGATTTATGGAGCCTTGGGGATGATAGAGATGGATGATCCATGGGAGTCCAGTAGGTTAGGGCTGGGCGGCTATAGAGCGGCATAGAGACAAGTCAGGAAGCATTGGAGTGCTGTAGGAGCACTACCCTAGGGGCACAGGGGCTGAGAGAGACTCGATGGTGCAGCAATCAAGGGAGGTATCTCAATAGAGAGTATCAGTGGCATCTCAGTGAGATTGAGAGTAGGTCTTAGGGAGAGTCAGGAGGTCTCAGGGAGTGCTAGAAGGTCTTAGACAGTTGAAAGTGTTCTGGATTAGGTTTCTTCTACAAGAGCATCAGGGAGAGTCATAGTTAAGTGGAGGATGGTTTGTGTACAATAAGAGAGGACCTGGATACCTATGAGGAGATAGTGTCGAAATGAGTTAGGGAGCACTAGAGTGCTATAGTAGTGCATTCCTAGAGACACAGGACTGAGTGAGGCTCGATGGTGCAGTAGTCGAGGAAGGTATCTTAGTAGACACTACTACAAAAAAGGACTATGGCAGTGGCAGCGATTGTTGTAGCAGTTGTTTGAACCGTTGCCATAGATAGCCTATTGCAGCGGTTTATAAACCACTGCAATAGATCGACCTATAGCAGTGGTTACGTAATCACTGCCATAGGTTATCTATAGCAGCGGTTATATAATCGCTGCCATAGGTAATCTATAGCAGCAATTTCTTAACCACTGCCATAGGTCTAATGCAGCAGTTGGCACCGTTAGCACCATGGATCTATGACAGCGATTGGCACGAATATGGCAGCGATTATAAAATCGCTATCATAGATCTTTTTATAATTAAAAAAATTAAAATTTTTATTTTTTTATATATTTTATCTGATAAAAAATATAGATATATAACATAAAAAAATATAATAAACATAAAAAATATTCTAAAATGCTAAAATTTTATTATCGAATTAAATTTATTATAATATTTTTCAAAAAAATAAAATACATCAAAAGTTTCCTAAATCTACATCATCGAAGCTGGAGCTGGAGCTGGAATGCGTGCCAATATATCCTCGAAGCTCGTGACTGCAAAACATACACTGAGGTGGATGGAGTATGCTCCGACTACTCCTTGGATGCTTAACTATGCGTAACCCATCGAGGGGTAGGGGTGAAAGCTTGATGGCATTTTGGTGCCATCGTGACCTGCAACGTTAATGAACATTAATCAATATAACATGTTAAACAATAATATTACTATAGCATCAATAAATAGTCTCTAATATTTATACCAAATGGAGGTTCTCTTAGTGGCCGACATGGCTTGACCTATCGGCACGGCACGGTCTACTGGCACAGCACACATTTTTCTTAAGCTTCCAAAGATCAGAAAAAAGAAAGCTCTTGGACCAAAATAAGAAAGAAATAAAGAAAAATTCAAATAAAAATCAATAATTAGACTCTAATAATTTATACCAGAATGTTGAAGTCATCGCCTAGTGGCATCTACAATATGGACATCACCATCGCTCCTGACAAATATGTCTGGGATCTCGACAATACCAGATAAGTTGTCCTAGAGGAGCGCTTTGCATGTATGGTCCAACATTATCATCAACTTTGATATCATTAAAAATATGCCTAGGCACCATCCTCACAACGACACCCCATTGAGGCTTCAAGGAATCACAAACGTAGAAGACTTGACTGGCTTGGGAGGCAAGTATATACGATTCTTCAGTGCAGAGATGGCATTGAGCGATTCATATTTCTGCTATAGATCCCTTCGAGTAATTCATATTTCTTACATAAGATTTCAAAGTCTGAATATTTCTCTCAGTAGGATACGTCCATCGACAGAACATTGGGCCTCCAAGTGCAACTTCTTCTGTAAGGTGCATGGTGAGATGCATCATAATCATAAAAAATGATGGAAATATCTTCTTTGGATCACATAATATAGTCACTGCCCTTGCCTTCATTTTCTTCACATCTTTCTTAAGCAACTCTTTGCGCAAATATCTCTATAAAAGTTGCAAAGACGAATAACCGTCATTCTAACATTTTTTGGTAACACGTGGCGAATAGCTATTGGGATCAATTTCTGCATCAGTATATGATAATCATGAGTCTTCAATCCCCCAAGTTTGACATCCTTACTATTCACACGCTTTGATATGTTGCTTGAGTATCCATCTGGGACCTTTATGTTCTCCAACAGACGAAGAAATGTGGATTGTTTGGAGGCATTCATAACATAGCATGCATGAGGAAGCCTCCACTGTTCTCCCCTTGCCAACTCTGGATGGAGTGATCTTCTAATACCCCATTCTTTCAAGTCCAGTAGGAAATTCAAGTCATCCTTGGTCTTATCCTTGATATTCAAGATTGTTGCGAAAAGGAGCTCGCACATATTCTTTTCAATATGCATTATATCTAAGCAATGGCGCAATAAGTTTGTCTCCCAATATGGCAAGTCAAAGAAGATGCTCTTTTTTCTCCAATTAAAGTGTGTGTCATCTTTTTTTGATCAATGCTTCCTTTTTTTATCATCAATCGGATCACCTTTCTCAAATTCAACACTGAGACCATCCAACTCTCTAAGTACTTCACTCCTAGACATCTGGCCAGGTGCCTCACCTTCTTCAACAGTGCCATCGAAGGAGCATGCATCCCTTCTGTATGGATGGTTTTGATGGAGAAAACGTCGATGCCCCATATAGCTAAAGCTCCTTCAATGTGTCAACCTTCTAGATCGGGTGTTTCTTCCATAAATCGAGCATGCTAGCTCACCTTTGGTGCTGCAACCCAACATTAGGGCATAGGCTGGAAATTCATTTATTATCCATAAAAGCACTACGCATGGAGAATGACTCATTCAGCAAAATATCAAAAGTTGGAATATCTTGAATGCTCCATAACTAATTTCAGCTCGACAATAAGAGGCTGCAAATAAACATCAATGTCATTACTTGCCTCCATCGGTCTAGGGATGAGCACTATCATGAAAGCAAAGAATTTTTTCATATACATCCATGGTGGGAGGTTGTAAACATGAATAAATACTAGCCATACACTATGGACAGTATTCATATGCTTGAACGGGTTGAAACCATCGCACGACAAGCCCAACCTCAATTATGTATCTCTTGTGCGAAGTCGAGATGTAATTCATTAAACTTCTTCCATGCCTCTCCATCGACTGGATGCCTTAATGCATCATCTTTTGTTCGGTCCTCTTCATGCCATCTCATGTCCTTCAATGTTTTTGCCGACATAAACAACTTTTGTAGTCTTGGAATCAAAGAAAAGTGCCACATCAACTTTTGAGGTACATGAGTCGATGTGCCATCTTTATTTTATTTTCATCTTGATACACCGCACCTCATGCATTCATTGCGGTTGACATCCCCCTCCCAATAGAGCATACAATCATTGGGACATGCATGTATCTTGGTATAAGTAAAGCCCAGCTGTTCAATAATCTTCGATGCCTCAAAATTATTCTTCGTAATTCATGCATCATCCAAAAGAATGTCCTCCAAAAGCTTTAGTATGCAGTTCACTCCATTATTATTGAACCCGTTGGAGCATTTCGCATGATACAATCGGATTAAGAACTCAAGCTTCACCATATTTTCACATCCAGGATACAATGGAACATTAGCATCCTCCATCAACTTGTGGACCTTCTCTACATCCTCACTGTTTGTTATTCAACCAATCACAGGATCAGACATGGACGTAGATGCACCATCATTATGGCCAACAAATGAAAAAATATCACGAACCATTTATTTCACTCCCTCTTCAGGTTGATTACCTCCTTGTGGCCTGCCCTCACCATGTTGGTTCCAACAAATTTCATAACCAACTTTAAAGCCATAAATAGTGAGGTGATCATTGAAATCTTGACGAGGTAGCCACAGCCCATCCATACACTTTTTACAAGGACATTGGATCGGTCCATCATCCCCAAATTTCTCTAAAGTATAATCAAAAAATTTTTGAAGTCCAGCTTTATATTCTGGTGAGAGCCTACTAAACATCATCCATCCTTTATCCATTTTAAAAATGATGATACTGCAAGTAAATCATGTGTGGAACTCAGATTAAATATTATTTTCAGATATGCAATAAATGCACCCCATCACCAACTAATAGATAAAGATAGGTCCAATCCATTCAAAAAATTATATTAATTCTATAGGTTCATTACAGTAATCAAATAATATGCAACAGAGATTGAATGAAATTTCGGCAGCATTTTCCCTTAGTTCTCCCGTGTAGGGAGAACAAAGGAAAAATACTGTCCAAAATTTCATTCGAAATCCTTAGCATACCATTTGATTACTGCAATGACCTATAAAATTATCTGTAATTTTTAAACTATCCATATTGGACAATCAATTGATCATTGTACATAATTCTCTAATACGTATAATTACATATAATTGTATGGATGCTGGAGATTATGTGCACTAATCAATTGATGGATCTATCATTATGCAATGCAATAAATAAAATCAATAATATATAAACATCCAGAAAATGTTATGCAATAAATTCTACAACATGAATTACATTCATAAATAATTAATGATGGCAGCGAGATCTGATCCCTCTCTTCCTCTCTCAAGTATAGACCCGTTGGATATTTAGGTTTGAATTCAATACCAGTAATTAAAATTGGATCTAGATTTGAATATCCAGATTTCAATCTGAACCCAACTTGTTGGGGATAAACCCTGCTTCCGCTGAAGTTCAGTCTGACGCTTAGCCTAATGCAACTGGTAATCACGGAAGAGCTTCGATTAGGAATTCTTCCTCCAGCGATCGAACCCCAACCGAACTACTCTCAGGCTTCTTCAACAGTCAAATTTCTTCAGAAGTCGAACTTCTTCTAGATTCCACCAGCGGTCGAATTTCTTTAGAAGCCGAACTCCATCCAAACATCTCCTTTAGTTGGATTCCTCCAAGGGCCAAACTTCTTTCAAACTCCTCCAACAGTTGGATTCCTCCAGGAGCCGAACTCGTTCCGAACTTCTCCAGCAGTTAGATTTCTCTAGAAGCTGAACTCCTTCCGGATTCCTCTAGCGATCGAATTTCTTTAGGAGCCAAACTCCTTCTGAACATCTTCTTCAGTCGGATTCCTTCAGGAGTCGAACTCCTTCCAAACTCCTCCAGCAGTTGGATTTCTTCAAGAGCCGAACTTCTTTCAGGAATCTCCTTCAATTGGATTCCTCCAGGAGCCAAACTCCTTTCGAACTCCTCCAACAGTCAGATTCCTCCAGGAGCCGAACTTCTTTCAAATTTCTCCAGTAGTCGGATTTCTCTAGGAGCCAAACTTCTTCTGAAAATCTTTAGTCAGATTCCTTCAGGAGCCCAACTCCTTCTAAACTCCTCCAATAGTCAGATTCCTTAAGGAGCCGAACTCCTTTCGGACTTTTCCTTCAGTCGGATTCCTCTAGGAGTCGAACTCCTTCTGAACTCCTCCAATGGTCGGGTTTCTTTAGGAGCCAAACTCCTTCCGAGCATCTCCTTCAATCGGATTCCTCCAAGAGCTGAACTTCTTTTGAACTCCTCCAGCGGTTGGATTTCTTTAGGAGTCGAACTTCTTTCGGACATCTCCTTCAATCAAATTCCTCTAAGAGCCGATTTTCTCCAACAGTTGGATTCCTTCAGAAGCCGAACTCCTTCCGAACTTCTCCTTCAGTTGAATTTCAAACACCTACTTCCTTCGGATGGTTACAACTATCGTTTATTAGTCTACTATAGGCAACTCCACTATCGGATGGTTACGACTGTCATTATCGATCTATTACGAGCGACACCACTCTCCATAATAAATTTCATATAGCCTAGAGTAGCCTACTATCGGACCATTACAACAAGCTCCATCTATAAAAAGGTACCCTCTAGATATATTTTCTCTAAGCTCTCTTCTCCTTCCCCAAAACTTTACCAAATTCATATCCGAGCACTCCATTTTTGTTGGTCAGAAGAGCTGACTTGATCATCGGAGGATCCTACCGAAGTCACCACCATAGACTCCAGATAGGACTTTATTTTATAGGTCACCGACGGTGATCTCATCTTCCCTAACTTTAGCTCGATCCGACATCAACCAGATTCTATACCAATAGGATTAGCGCTAGAGGAAGGATCCTCTATTTCTAAGGTTCTCTTGATCTTAAAGGAGTGCTCAGCAGCGATCTCTCTTCTTCCTCTCTAGAGTTCTTTTTGAAAAAAAATAAGCCTCCTAGGAAAGCTTTGACTCGACGATCAATAATCTCTGCAGTCAAATCCCATCCAGATCAATCTATTCCTACTCCAAATTCGGTAACTCAAGCTCTACCTACAGCCATAATGGATGCGGAGCAGTTCAACCTGCTAGTCTAATAGATTTGCGGTCTCATGAAGGTGGTGCAGGCCATACATCGACAGGATCCGACACCAATTTAACTAGAGCATGCTCTTCCAGAGCCCCATGATCCGGTTGGAGGATGGCCTGAAGGAAAAAATCATATTTCCTAGGTCTGGTTCGTTGAAATCTGATTTGACCAAGAGGAATATTTCAAAATTTTTTTCTCTTAGATCTAAATCAGATCTAATACATTTTAGATCTGATTAGATGAATCTAATAAATAAAATAAAAATAAATTAAATTAGATTTAATTTGTAATGGATAATCTTATTATCCTGTGATGATCCTGCTGATTGCCTGAGGTTCTGGATGCAACCATGCAAGCCTGGCCTCTATCGATATCCACTCGGGTAGGATCTGGAGATCTCCTCCTTCTCAATCTATTCTCCAAAGATTAGATCTAGATTTGATCTTGAAGATCTTCAAAAGAATTTTTGGAGATCCGATATCGTCTCTTATAGCAGTGCTGCCTTTTTCCTTTCTTGTCGCTTTTCTCTTGCCTGGATCGCACCAAACTGAAGCCCAAAGCCTCTTGGACATGGAGAGGAGAGAGAAGATCAAAGGTAGGCATGGAGAAAAAGGGAGAGGGGCTATGTGGCATGGGCAAGGGAAGAACTCTAGAAACTTAGGCACAGATAGGGTTTATATAAACCCTGCTACGCCATGCAGTGCCACATCATCCCAGACAATCACATCTCTTCATGTAATCAGATCTAAATCTGATTGATGGGATGACATCATCTGATCCAATTAGATAAGAGCCCCTCTCAAACATCCTTGGGTGGTGCCAGGACTGGTCAAAGTAGAGTCTAAGGCACCAGCTAAGTTTATTCCATGAAGCAACCTGGAGTTCCATCTGTATGAGACTCCAGGCATCATCATCCTTGAGTGCATGCCTCCCTAGGCATGCACCCCTTCCCTTTTCTCATTTTAGTAGGTGGACAAAGGTCAAATCTCTCTCCTATGGGTGCATGACACATGGGCAGATGTTTAAGTGTCAAAGGTTAACGTATGACCAAAGTCAAAAGATGAGAATTAGCAGGTGATGGAAAATGGCAGGTGTTGTCTCAAATTTATCTCATAAATTAAGATAACCCTTTTCTAACCTAGACAAATTTCAGTCAGACCAAGTAAAGGTACCTGAGTGAGTCCAAACACATTTGGCTCAGTCGAGATAACTTTTAATGATTGTTGAAGGAGAACATTAGGCTTAATCGTGTGCTAGCATGATTTCTTTGAACCTAATTGAATCTTATTCAAATCAGTTGAACTGGATTAGTCCAATTGATGATATCCAGATCCAAACCCTTATTTGTGTGACCTAGATAGGTTCAGTTTCTTATGGTAATGGGATATGTCATGATCTCTATCATCAACATCATCGAAACACCTTCCGATGGATCAAAACTTTTCTAATTCAGACAACTAGTATAATCAATCATCCAAATCATTCTAATTACTATCAAAATCCACCAGTGATACCTAGTAGTATATGGTGGCAATCCATCAGAACTGAGAACGAACCTCTTGGTGCTGTTACCTGTGTGATTAAGTTTCTCTATCTTGAGCCTTGATCGGATTAGGGTTAAGGTGAACTCGTCAAACCCTAATATCTGTCATATCATTAATCATTCAATTCAAGTCCAATATGAAAACCTTAATAGAAACTCTTTCAATTATTTCACTCTGCCATGGCCATGGGCTTATGGAATTGATTCTCATGACCATCATAGGGCTACTTCTCATCTACCGAGATAGATAGATTCTCTATTGGTGCAATCCAATTCCTATAATGAACATGCAATAGCCAACATATACCTCAGGGTTCTGAATGACTAGGAGACCGAGTTATGGTGTAGTCAAACTATAACACCCTCAAGGTGAACTACCGATGCACCTTAGGTCAAGAAATCAGACACACAACTGCAACTTCGAGCCAGTCATCGACGAGAAGGTAGACTTCCTAATGACCGCTCGAGGTGGTGACGGTCAATGCCCTCGTTCTCTAATGAGTATCTATACTCTCGCTCTGATATCTGTACACCATAGACTCAAGACTCATCTACTATAAAGAAGCGATTGTACACCAACCTTCCAGATCAACCACCATCCTCATGATGATCCTACGGTCGGGAGCATTTTATGAGTTAATAACGAAAATTAATGCCTTAAATTTTCAACTCTTAAAAATATGAACTATCATTACCATTAACTCAAGGGATGTATCACAGATACTAAATACACATTATGATAAAAAATTATCCATTTTAGTATTTATAGTCAAAATTATAATTTTGCCCTTAGAAGTGTATAGTAAGTGTCAGCCAATTCTGGCTTCTATGGCACACATATCTAACAAACTCCCACTTGTCCTAAAGCCAATTGGCTACAATTCTAAGTTCTATCTTCTCAAGGTGGGCTTCGATCTTCTGCTGGCCCAATGACTTTGTGAGTGGATCCGTCGTATTGTCTGCAGAGTCGACTCTCTTGACCTCGACGTAACTTTTTTCGAGGTAAATGCGGATGAAGTAGATCACCGCTCGATGTGCTTGGATTTTTGGTGAGACCTCGGCTCCTTAGCAAGGACTATGGCATCATTGTTATCGTAGTATAGAGAAATGACATCTAATGGCATCACTCCGATCTCTATGGCAAACTTTTTGTACCAAAATGCCTTCTTCGCAGCTTCTGACGCAGCGATGTATTCTACTTTCATGGTGGAATCTACGATCACTGCCTGCTTGGAACTTTTTCAACTGACAGCACCACCATTACATACAAATAGACTTTAAGATGTCGATTTTCGATCATCTACATCGGACATAAAATTCGAGTCTGTATACCCCTAGATTTGGAGTTCTCCATTACCAAAAATCAACAACATATCCTTAGTTCTTCTTAAGTACTTAAGGATACATTTCACAGAAGTCCAGTGTTCTTCATCTGGATTCGACTGATATCTACTCATGACACTCACAGCATGAGCTATATCAGAATGTGTACATAATAACATGGCATACATGAGGCTTCCTATTGCTGAAGCATAAGGGATCTTGCTCATGCATTCTATTTCCTCAGGTGTGCTAGGACCCATCTTCTTGAAGAGATGAATACCAAGTCTGAAGGGTACCAAACTCCTCTTAGAGTTTTCCATGCTAAACCTCTTTAGCACTTCCTCTATATATACATCTTCTATGAAAGTCCTAGCATCCTATTTGGTCTATCTCTATAGACCTTAATTTCTAGAATAAAGGATGCTTCTCCTAGGTCTTTCATGGAGAATTCTTTGGATAACCATATTTTAACTATGGTCAACATGGGAATATCATTTCCAATAAGGAGGATATCATCCACGTACAATATGAGAAAGACAATAGCGCTCCTACTGATCTTTTTGAAGACACATGGTTCCTCCTCGTTCTTGATGAAACCAAACAATTTGATCACACTATTAAAATGAGTATTCCAGCTCCGAGATGCTTGCTTAAGTCCATATATGGACCTTTGCAGCTTGCATACCTTGTGATCAGCATCACTGGATGTGAAACTTAGTGGCTATTCTATATAGATATCTTCCTCAAGGTATCCATTTATGAATGCCATTTTCACATCCATTTGCCATATTTCATAATCAAAATAGGCTACAATAGCAAGCAATGTATGGATGGATTTTAGCATAGCTACTGGCGAAAAGGTATCCTGCGTTGAATATACCTTTTTGCCACTAATCTAGCTTTGAATGTCTCCACATTCCCATCTACACCGGTCTTTCTCTTGTAGATCCATTTACATCCAATAAGTACTATACCTTCTGGTGGATCTACCAAGATCTAGACTTGGTTTGAGTGCATCAAGTCAATTTCTGACTTCATTGCCTCTAACCATTTCTCGGAGTCGATATTCGATATCGTCTCGTCATAGGTTTTGGGATCATCACCATGAATCTCATTATCTATGAGGAATATTTCCTCTATTTCCTCTGAAATAGTACCTAGGTACTGTTAGATATGTATGCCCTAGAAGTCAGAATTGGCTGACACTTGTAATACGCTTTTGGGGGCAAAATTTAATTTTGACTATAAATAATAAAATGGGTTATTTTCTATCACAAATGTGTATTTAGTGTCTGTGATACATCCCTTGAGTTAATGGTAATGATAATTCTTATTTTCAAGAGTTGAAAATTTAAGACAAAAATTTTCATTATTAACTCATAAAATGCTCCCAACTGTAGGATCATCATGAGGATGGTGATTGATCCGAAAGGTTGGTGTATAAACACTTCTTTATAGTAGATGAGTCTTGAGTCTATGGTGTAGAGACATTAGAGCAAGAGTACAGGTACTCGTTAGAGAATGAGGGCACTGGGCATGACCACCTCAAGTAGTCATAAGAAAGTCTACCTTCTCATCGATGACTGACTCGAAGCTGCAGTGGTGTGTCTGATTCTTTGACCTTAGGTGCATCGACAGTTCACCTTGAGGATGTTATAGTTTGACTACACCATGACTCGATCTCCTAGCCATTCGGAATCCTGAGGTGTATGTTGGCTATAGCATGTTCATTATAGAAATTGGATTGCACCAAGAGGAAATCTATCTACCTCGGTAGATGAGGAGCAGCCCTATGATGATCATGAGAATCAAATCCATAAGCCCATGGCCATGGCAGAGTGAAATAATAGAAAGAGTTTCTATTAAGGTTTTCACATTAGATTTGAATCAAATGATTAATTCATATGATGGAAATTAGAGTTTGACGAGTTCATCTTAACCCTAATCCAATTGGAGCTCAAGATAGAAGAACTTAATCACACAGATAACTACACCAAAAGATTTATTTTTAGTTCTGATGGATTGCCACCATATACTACTAGGTGTCACTGGTGGATTTTGGAAGCAATTAGAATGATTTGGATGATCGATCATTCTAGTTGTCTGAATTAGAAAAGTTCTGATCCGTCGAAAGGTGTTTCGATGATGTCGATGATAGAGATTGTGATATATCTCATTACTATAAAAAATTGAACCTAACTGATCACACAAACAAGGATTTGGATCTGAATATCATCAATTGGCCTAACCCAGTTCAATTGATTTGAATTAGATTAATTAGGTTCAAGAAAATCATGCTAGCACATGATTGAGCCTAATGTTCTCCTTCAACAATCATCAAAAGTTGTCTCGACTGAGCCAAATGTGTTTGGCCTAACTCAGGTACCTTTACATGGTTTGACCGAAGCTTGTCTAGGTCAGAAAAGGGTTGTTTTAATTTATGAGATAAATTTGAGACAACACCTACCATTTTTCGTCACTTGCTAATTCTTGTCTTTTGACTTTGGTCAAATATTGATCTTTGATACTTAGACATCTGCCCATGTGTCATGCACTCATAGGAGAGTAGATGAGGGTTTGTCCCTCTGCAAGAAAGAGGAAAGAAGGAGGTGCACACCTAGGGAGGCATGCACCTAAGGATAATGATGCCTAGAGTCCCATACATATGGGACTCCAGGTTGCTTCATGGTATCAAACAAGGTGGCGCTAAAGACTCTACTTTGACCAATCTTGGTGCCACCCAAGGATGTTTCAGAGGGGCTCTCATTTGATTGGATCAGGTGATATCATCTCACCAATCAGATTTAGATCTGATTGCACGTAGAGACATGATTAGCCGGGATGATGTGGCACTGCATGTCACAGCAGGATCTATATAAATCCTGTCTGCACCTAGTTTTGAGAGAGTTCTCTCCTTGCCCATGCCACATAGCCCTCTCCCCTCTCCTCCATGCCTACCTCTAATCCTTTCTCTCCTCTCCATGCCCAAGAGGCCTTGGGCTTAAGTTTGGTGCGATCCAAGAAAGAGAAAGGCGACAAGAAAGAAAGAAAGTAGCACTGCTGCAAGAGACGACATCGGATCTTCAAAAATTATTTTGAACGTCTTCAAGATCAAATTTAGATTTGAGCTTTGGAGGAAGGATTAAGAAGAAGATGATCTCCAGATCCTGCCCGAGTGGATATCGGTAGAGGCCAGGCGATTGCATGGCTGCATCCAGAACCTCAGGCAATCAGTAGGATCATCATAATGTAATAAGATTACCCAAGAATAAGGTATAAATTAAATTAAATTTAATTATTTTATTTTATTTTATTAGATCCATCAAATCAAATCTGAAAAGTATCAGATCTGATTTAGATCTAAGAGAAATATTTTTGAAATATTCCTCTTAGTCAAATTAGATCTGAACGAATCTGATCCGAGAAACAGGATTTTTTCTTCAGTTCTTAAAACTATTTAGGTTCGATAAAGAGATGATTTATCAATTAGTCCTTAAAACTGTCCATGATCAAATGATAAGCTGTTAATAAGAATGACAACGTCTATCGAGCATAGGTCACTATATGCCATGTTGGTTGGTTGTACTCTTAACCAAGGAGTGTGGAGACACTGGTTGGCATATAGATGAGATGTAGGGGTACATTGTTACTGAACATGACCAACTCTAGAGCATTCTACTATCGAGAATGTCTTTGATGGGATATAGATATAAATATCTTTTAGACCTAAGATCACATCAGTGACTTACAAGCAACTCATTATACTTTGGTATCGGACTAATTGAATTTTTAATTCAGTACTAGAAGGCTTCTGGGCACAGTCAAGTACTTGCAAAGTCGATATATGATCAAGATGGGATTGACCACTCCAAGAGTTGGAGAACAATGTATCACTGCATTTCAATATAGCAAGACCTTAGCCAGGATAATCCATTAGATGGATTTGGTATTTTAAAATACAATATGGACAACCTGATCAGAGTTGACAGTTGAACTCTGAGGTGTCCTACGATCATTTTGGTCAAGGAAATCAATTATATAGAAACTTTATCCACATGGGTTATGTCGAGGTCAAGAGAGTCAATTCCGCAGACAATGTGGCAGACCCACTTACAAAACCGTTGGGACAACAAAAGTTTGAAGCCCACCTTGAGAAGATGGGATTTAGACTTGAAGCCAATTGGTTTTAGGATAAGTGGGAGATTGTTAGATATATGTGCCCTAGAAGCCAGAATTGGCTGACACTTGTAATACACTTTTAAGGGCAAAATTATAATTTTGACTATAATCAATAAAATAGATTATTTTCTATCACATATGTGTATTTAGTGTCTGTGATACATCCATTGAGTTAATGGTAATGATAATTCATATTTTCAAGAGTTGAAAATTTAAGACATGAATAATCATTATTAACTCATAAAATGCTCCCGACCATAGGATCATCACGAGGATGGTGATTGACCAGGAAGGTTGGTGTACAATCGCTTCTCTTTAGTAGATGAGTCTTGAGTCTATAGTGTGGAGACATCGGAGTGAGAGTACAGATACTCGTTAGAGAACGAGGGCACTGAGCGTGACCACCTCGAGTAGTCATTAGGAAGTCTACCTTCTCATCAATGACTGACTTGATGTTGCAGTGGTGTGTCTGGTTCTTTGATCAGAGGTGCATCGGTAGCCATCTTGAGGGTGTTATAGTTTGACTACACCATAACTCGGTCTCCTAGCCATTCGGAATCCTGAGGTGTATGTTGGCTATAGCATGTTCGTTATAGGAATTGGATTGCATCAAGATGGAATCTATCTACCTCGGTGGTAGAGGAGCAACCCTATGATGATCACAAGAATCAGGTCCAGAAGCCCATGGCCATGGCGGAGTGAAATAATAGAAATAGTTTCTATTTAGTTTTTCACATCGGACTTGAATCGAATGATTACATCATATGACAGAAACTAGGGTTTGACGAGTTCACCTTAACCCTAATCTGATCGAGACTCAAGATAGAAGAACTTAATCACATAGGTAGCTGCACCAAGAGGTTCGCATTCAGCTCTGATGGGTTGCCACCATATACTGCAAGGTGTCACTGGTGGATTTTGGGAGCAATTAGAATGATTTAGATGATCGATCATTCTAGCTGTTCGAATCAGAAGAGTTCTGATCCATCGAAAGGAGTTTCGATAATGTCGATGATAGAGATCATGACATATCCCATTATCATACAGAACTAAACCTAACTGGGTCACACAAATAAGGGTTTGAATCTGGTGATCATCAATTGAACTGATCTAGTTCAATTGATCTGAATGAGATTCAATTAGGTTCAAGGAAATCATGCTAGCACTCGATTGAACCTAACGTTCTTCTTTTATTATCATAAATAGTTGTCCTGACTGAGCCAAAGGAGTTTGTGCTCGATCAGAGGCCTTCACTTGGTCTTACTGGAGCCTGTCCAAGTTATAAAAGGTTTGTCTTATTTTGTAAGATAATACCTGCCATTTTTGGTCACCTGCCATTTCTCGTCGTTTGACTTTGGTCAAAAGTTGACCTTTGACTGGTCAAATGTTGACCATTGACACCTTGACTTCTGTCCACGTGTCATGCACCTATTGAAGAGCTGGTGGGAGCTTGTCCCCCTGCCAGAAGCTGGCAAGGAGGAGGGCGCACCCCAAGGGTGGTGTGCGCCCAAGCAGGAGGCGCCCAACAGTCTCTGTTGGATAGGGACTCTCTCTCCTTTTTGAATTCCAAATAGACTCCTCCTAAGAACCAAGTTTGACTGGTCTTAGGCACCATCTAAGGATGAGTCCAAGGGAGACTCTATTCCCACCAATCAGATTTAGATTTGATTTCACAAAGAGTTGTGATTGGTTGGGAAGAAGAGGAGTTGTATCACGCATAATCTATAAATAAGATCCTGCGCTCAACTCAAAGAGAGAACACAATTCCCATGCCCCAAGGATGCCTCTCTCTTCCTCCATGCCAAGCTCATCTTCTCCCTCTCCTCTCCACGTCCAAAGAAGTTTGGGATTTTAGTTGGTGCGATCCAGGTGAGAGAAAGGTGATAGAAAGCTAGAAGGCTGCGCTCCTGCAAAGAACAACTGCTGATCTTCGAAAGGTGTTTTGAAGATCCTTCAAATCAAATTCAAATTTAATTTTTGGAGATGTGATAGAGAAGAAGAGGATCTCCAGATCTAGTCTGAGTGGATACCGATAGAGGCTAGGCGCTTGCATGGCTAGATCCAGAACCTTTCGCTGCTTACAGAATCATCAACAGATAATAGGATTACCCTATATTAAGATAAATTAAATTTGATTTAATTTATCTAGATTTTATTTTAAATATTAGAATAATAAGAATCAGATCTGAAATATCCCAGATCTGATTTGGATCAAAGAAAAAAAAATTTGAAATATATCTCTTGATCCGATCAGATCTGAACGAACTTGGTCTGAAAAATCAGGATTTTCCTTCAGGGGGCTCATGCCTAGGGAGTCGTGCACCCATGGATAGGGACGCCTGGAGTCCCATACGGATGGGACTCTAAGTTGCTTCTTGAATTCTACTTTGGTGACCCCTAGCTATAGACTTTGACCAGTCTTGGATGCCATCTAAGGATGAATTAGTGGGGCTCTCATCTGATTGGATCAAGTGATGTCATCCCACCAATCAAATTTAGATCTGATTGTACAAAAAGCAACATGATTGGCTGGGATGATGTGGCACTACATGGTGCAGCAGGGTCTATATAAACCCAATCTGCATCTAATTTTTATAGAGTTCCCTCTTAGCCATGCCCCAAGACCGCCCCCCTCCCCCTTCACGACCTTCTAATCCTCTCTCTCCTCTCCACGCCCAAGGGAAGTTGGGCTCTAGTTTGGTGCAATCCAGGCAAGAAAAAGGTGACAAGAAAGCTGAGACGACTGCTGATCTTCAGAAGGAGTTTTGAAGATCCTCCAAATTAGATCCAGATCTAATTTTTGAAGAGGTGATAAAGAAGGAGAAGATCTCTAGATCCAGACCAAGTGGATATCGATAGAGGTCAGGCGCTTGCATGGCTAGATCTAGAACCTCAAGCAATCAACAGGATCATCAAAGGATAATCAGATTATCTAGCATCAAGGTATAATTAAATTAGATTAATTTACTTCTATTTTATTTTTATTTATTAGATCTATGAAATTAGATCTGAAATATCTCAGATCTAATCTGGATACATGAGAGAAATTTCTGAAATATCTCTTTTGATTCGATCAGATCTGAACGAGCCTAATCTGAAAAATCAGGATTTCTCCTTCAAGTACCTCTCAGGGGGATGGAAAATTCTTTTCGATCTATGAGGTGGAGGAGGTAGTGATTGTATTGGCTCAACCTGATTTGGTTCCATTTGGTCCTTAGCTCGTTGCTCTTGTGAGATTTTCTCCTCGAGCTTGATCTATTTTCCAATGCCACCATCTTGAATAAACTATTTTTTCGAAAGATGGCATGCCGACTCACAATCACATTATGATCTTTTGGAAAGTAGAATAATATCCTAATGACTCTTTTAGGATATCCTATGAATCGAGCTCTAAAGGATCTAAAGTCTAACTTATCCACTTGTTGTCTTTTGATATGAGCCGGACAACCCTAAATTCTGAGATGACTCAGACTTGATTTCTTACCATGCCATATCTCATACGGTGTGGTAGGAATGGTTTTAGAGGGAACCCTATTCAGTAAGTATATTATAGTTAACAAACTATGCCCCCAAAGAAAATCAGGAAGGTCTGTGAAGCTCATCATGGATCGGACCATATCTAATAGGGTCTGGTTCCTCCATTCTGAAACTCCATTGAGTTGAGGTGTTTCAGGAGGAGTCCATTGAGAGATTATGCCATTTTGCTTAAGGTAGTCAAGAAATTCTCGACTAAGTTATTCACCTCCTCGATCTAATCGAAGAATCTTAATAAATTTTTTAATTTGCTTTTCGACTTCATATCTGAATTCCTTAAACTTTTCAAAAGCTTCAGACTTGTATCTCATAAGATACACATACCCATATCGAGACAAATCATTGGTGAAGGTTATGAAGTAGACAAAATTGCCTCTTGTCGGCACATCAAATGGGCCACATACATTAGTATGTACTAGGACAAGTAAATTCGTAACCCTTTTTCCATGTCCTATAAAAGGGAGCTTAGTCATTTTGCCATGAAGACAAGATTCATAAATTGAATATGACTCGAAAGTCAATGGACTTAATAGCCCAATTTTCCTAATTTATTAACCCTATCTTCTGCTATATGACCTAGTCTAAGGTGCCATAGATATCTATCGTTTGGACTATCTCTAGATCATTTTATTCTTATGGCATTCAAATTTTGCTCGATATTAAAAACAGATACATCAATATGTAACTGATAGAGATCATTAATGAGGAAACCACATTTAATTTTATTTCTTTTGTAAAGAATATTATAATGGTCCTTAAGAAAACTAATTACATAGCCTTCTTGTGCTAAACATAAAATAGAAATTAAATTTCTACTTGCAGTAGGTACATAGTAACAATGCCTAAGTACTAAATCTAAGCCAGATGGTAGTCGAAGAGGGTAGGTTTTCACGATCATAGCCGCACCTCTTGCTCCATTTTCGATATGTAGGATCGTCTCACCATCCCTCAGTCTTCTGCTATCCTCAAGTCCCTGCATGGAAGTGCACAAATGAGCACTAGAACCAGAGTCAAGCACCCAACTGGATGCAGAAAGAACTATAAGGTTAGATTCAATAATGAGCATACACCTCTAGAAGGACCTGCATCCTTCTTATTCTTCAGGGTGGCCAGGTAAATAGGATAGTTTTGCTTCCAGTGGCCTTCTGTGTTACAATAAAACACTTTCCTTTATCGGTGACCTTCTTTTTTAGCTCTGCCTTTTTGTTCTTTCCACCTTCCATCTTTTGCCATTTTACAAACTTCTTCTTCTTTCCAAAAGACTTTCTCTTGGAAGAAGTCCGTTCTATAGCAAACACTGAGCCTTTAGAACAGAAAGCTCAGCGGCATGTTCATAAGTTCGGCTAGAGTACTCTGAAGTTTATGCATATGGTAGTTCATGATGAATTACCCATATGCATCAATCAAGGATTGCAGAATTATGTCATTCTGCAGATCCTGATCTAACTTCACTCCGAGCTTCTCAAGCTCTTCCAAGTCCTTGATCATCATCAGACAATAATCTTGGACTGACTACCCATCATGCATCTTAGCCTTAAAAAATCGTTTAGTGATCTGATATTTAGTTGCACGACTTTGTTCACCAAACAACTCTTACAGGTGAGCCAACATTTGGCAGGCAGTCTTGATATCTTCATATTGGTGTTGAAGCTCATCAGACATCGAGCCCAACATATAGTATCTGACCTTATTATCTTCATCCGTTCATTTATCGAGAGATGCTCTCTGTTCAGCGGATGGATGGGCTGGTAAGATGGGGGGATCCTGGTCCAATACATGAGTTAACTTCTCAGAACCCAAAATGATTTTGAAGCTTCGGAGCCAATCCTTTTAATTAGGTTCGATCAATCTATGGGTGTCCAGGATATGGCCTGGTGGGTTGGATGCAAATATTTTTCTATAGAGAGTCAAAGTTTCTAGTTAGATTTTGTAATTAAGACTTAACCAATTTATTTAAGAATTTTATTTTTAAATAAATTAGCTCCCACTATTTTCTTAGATCCCTACACTTTCTTTATAGAGATGCAAAAATCTTCACGATTAATGATTTCAAGTGGATGGTGCAGTCCCACCAACTGACTCATCACCTCACCTAACAGTTATTAGTGATGGGTTAGCCAATGAGTGAACAACTCTTGTCCAATAATTTTTTAATCATGGTGCACCCAAACTTGGTCTCTAATTCATGAATCTCACCATACCCAAAATATTGATTCACTTCTTAGTTAAGTCAGTCCCACCATTTGCACAGATTGGATTCCTAATTGGATCTCTCACCATATCTAAAATATTGAGCCCAATCCATCCTCCAACCCGTAGCATCTAATGCCTAATAGACATGGTTGCGTCTTTTCAGTGCAACTGAACCACTGTAACCAGCCAAGAATAATTAACCCCAGGAAGGGCCCGCATATCTACAATGGTGGAAGATCTTAGACTTAATATTTTCTTAGGGAGATTTGATTTAGGTCTCTTTAAACTTGACTTACAATAGCCATAACAATTATGACTAACCTAGTAGAATAGATTAGCTCGGATTGTCCTTAGATCAGGATTGAGTCGACAAATATGGCCAGATAAGTGAGATCGGTGGAAAGGATATGCCATTAACTCGATAAGAATGCATTCGAGTCAAGTAGCTCCTAATTAAAAATCAGTCGATCGTATCTACCAAACTTATCTTAGACACCAAATTGTCGAGCCAAAACCAATTAGGTTAACCTACAATCTAGACTCTAATCACTGAGCCTAATTAGGTCTTAGCTTGATCGATCACTCATGTGATTCGATCATGATCCAGCCTTAATCCTATTAGGCTGGTCAATTTAAGCACTCTTGATCCCATCTAACCAACTCTTGATTCAGTTTGATCAACTGCTTAGACCAAATTGAGCTACCCAACCCCGAACCCAATTTTATGAATATGTCTTAGATCTGAAATTCTCAATTTTAGACCTAACATATTCATAATCTTAATTCTTAATTAAGTTTAAGGTTCATAAACAAAACATGTAAATAAAATCCTAGGATTTCAGGATCTAGAGTTTTACAGAAAATAAGTTTTGAGTATCTGATTAAGAACGAATGCACAACACCCCTACACATCATAAGAACACCCCATCGAATGGAAGGAGAGGGTATTTAAATCCTACTTTATTCTTATGATCAGACGGCCAAGGGGAATGCCTTAATAAAAAATATGAAAACTATAAAACTAGTTAGATCTACATCATATATCTCATATATAAGATTGATCTAACTTTAAACATGTTTTGCATACATCTTCATGTATCATATCATGCATGTTTTCAGATCTAAATTATCTTATAATCATCTAAAAAATCAAATATAAATTGATCTTATCAAAATAAATTCTATTCTAGATAATTATGTAGAACTATTCTACAATTAGTCTAAACATGCATTTATCATATCTCATATGAACAAAATTAAATAAATTTATTTTTTTATTTTTTTGATTTATGTGAGCATGCGAGCGAGATCTCCTCAATGTATAGTCTAAAAGCATAAATATTAGATAAAATTACTAGTATCTAAATTATAGCGGAAGTGGCTCTGGATACAAACTGAAGAAATTATTTTCGATCAGAAGCGTATTCAGATCTGATTGACAATAAAACTATTTCAAAAAAATTTTCCCTTATATATTCTAATATCAGATTTGAAATACTATTTTAGATAATTGAATGAATCTAATAAATAAAATAAAAAGAAACTCCTTCTTAACTTAATATTGACGTGTCGGATACATTGCTAATTATTTGTGATGCATCATGCTAATTGCCCTGATGTTTGGATGCAAGCCAGTATCGCTGGCCTCTATCAGTATCCGTAAACAAAATCTGGTTCCTATTTTCAATCTATACCGTCCAAAGATTAGATTAAGATCTGATCTTGAAGGTTTTCAAAAATAATTATTTGAACGAATCTATTGTCGTCTTTGTAGCAGATGCTACCCTTCTCCTTTCTTTGATGCCTTTTTCTCCTGATCGCACCAAATTGGAAGCCCAAAAGCCTCTTGGGCATGTGGAGAGGAGATGAGAGATCCAGAGTATGGGCAATAAGAAGAGGGGAGTAGGGGACCTATGTGGCCTAATGGAAGGGAAGAACTCTTCAAACCTGGCACGACATGGATTTTATATAGACCAGCTAACGCGCACTGCAGTGCCCATCATCCCAGCCAATCACATCTCTCGTGTAATAAGAAAATCTAAATCTGATTGATGGGATGACATATCTGATCAATTAGATGAGAGCCCTCTCAAATCCTTTTGGTTTTGCGCCAAGAGTGTCAAGTAGAGTCTCAGGAGAAGAGTTATTCGTCGTGGAACAAGAGTCTGTAGGTGGAGCTCAAGGCATCAGTCATCATCATTGGGCGCACTCCACCCTGTGATGCACCCCTTCTCTTTTCCTCTTTCTAGCAGATGGACAAAGGTTAAATCTCTCTAAAGGAGTGATGACACATGGGTGCAGATGTCTAAGTGTCAAATGTCAATGTTTGACCAAAGTAAAAGACAGAATTAGCAGTGACGAAATGATGGTGTTTGTTTAAATTTAATCCAAAAAAGAAAAGCCTCTTTCTAACCAAGACAAGCTTGAACAAAGTAAGGTACGAAGTGAGTCCAATATATTTGGCTGTGAATAACTTTTAAGTTGAGAGAGACATTAGTCAATCGTTGCTGACGATTTCTTAAATTGAATCTTATTCAAATCAATTGACTGGGTTAGTCCAATTAGATCTAATTTAAATTTGTTTTATGACCTAGTTAGGTTTTTTCATATGATAATCGGATATGTCTGATCTCTATATCGACACATCGAAAACACCGATGGATCAGACTTTTGATTCAGACACTAGTATGATCGTCATCCAAATTATTCTAATTGCTCCAAAATCACCAGTGACATCTAAACAGTATATGATGGCAACCATCCAAAACTGAGAAACAAACATCTCGGTGCAGTTACTATGTGATTAAGTTCCTCTATCTTGAGCTCCGATTGGTTAGGGTTAAGGTAAACTCGTCAATCCTAATATCCATCATATGATTAATCATTCGATTCAAGTCCAATGAAAAATCTTAATAGAAACTCTTTCTATTATTTCACTCTGCCATAGCATCTTATATTGTTCTCATGATCATCATAGGGCTATCCTCCCCGAGGTAGATAGATTTTCTATTGGTGCAATCCAATTCCTATAATAAACTGTATAGCCAACATATCCTCAGGTTTCGAATGCTAGGAGATCAAAGTTTGGTATAGTCAACTATAACACCCTCAGGTGAACTGTCGATGCACTCAAATCCACACAACTGTAGCTTTAAAGCCAGTCATCGACGAGAAGGTGACTTCCTAATGATTGCTCGAGATGGTCATGATGCAGTGCCCTCATTCTCTGAGTACTATACTCTCACTTCGGTGTCTCTACACCGTAGACCTCAAAGACTCATTACTATAAAGAAGTGATTGTACATCAACTTCTGGTCACCACCATCCTCATGATACTACGGTCGGGAGCATTTTATGATTAATAAAGAAAATTCATGTCTTTAATTTCAACTATTGAAAATATGAACTATCATTGCCATTAACTAAGAGATGATCACAACACTAAATACACATTATGATAGAAATAACCCATTATTATTTATAATTAAATTATAATTTTGCCTTAGAAGTGTATAACCAAGTGTCAGCAATTTCTGGCTTCTAGAGCACACATATCTAACACAGTCGACTCAGGCTAGCTGATCGGTGACCTCCAAAAAGAAGAAACAGAGGGTGAAGAGCCATTGCTCAAACCATGATTCACCTCAGGGAAGCTTTGCTCATCCCACAAAAAAACTCGGTCAACGATATTAAGAGTACATAGTGTCAACAAAAAGATTAGCTGGACTTCTATTTAGGCCAGATAGAAGGCTTCTGATATAGGAGATAAGATCTCCTTCAACCTCGATTGGAGATAAGATCTCTCCCGAGCTCCAACTTCAATATCAGCTGAAGATAAGATCTCTCCCGAGCTTCAACGTCAACATGAGATAAGATCCTTCAATCTCGGCTGGAGATGATCTCCCCAGCTTCAAGTCAACATCAATAAAAGATAATCTCCTTCAATCTCGACTGGAGATAAGATCTATTCCGAGCTCCAAGTTCAACTTTGGTTGGAGATAAGATCTCCCCGAGCTTCAACTTTCACGTCAACAGAGATAAGATCTCCTTCAACTCAGCTAGAGATAAGATCTCTCCCAAGCTCCACTTCAATCTGATTGAAGATAAGATCTTTCCGAGCTTCAACATCAATGTTAATAAGAGATAAGACTCCTTCAACCTCGGTTGGAGATAAGATCCTACCCCGAGCTCCAAACTTTAACCTCGACTGGAGATAAGATCTCCCTGAGCTTCAACTTCAACAACAACAGGATAAGATCTTCTTCAAACCTCGACTAGAGATAATAAGACTCCCGAGCTCCAACTCAACCTCGGCGGAGATAAGATCTCCTTCGAGCTTTAACTTCAACGTCAATAGGAGATAAGATTTCCTTCAACTCGACTAGAGAAGATCTCTCCGAGCTCCACTTCAATCTCGGTTGGAGATAAGATCTCCCCCACTCCAACTTCAACATCAAAGGAGATAAGACTCCTTCACCTCGATTGGAGATAAGATCTTTTTGACTTCAACTTCAACGTCAATAGGAGATAAGATTCTCCTTCAACCTCGACTGGGAAACAGTGCTAATATATGTGCCCTAGAAGCCAGAATTGGCTGACACTTGTAATACACTTCTAGGGGCAAATTATAATTTTGACTAAAATCAATAAAATGGGTTATTTTCTATCACATATGTGTATTTAGTGTCTGTGATACATCCTTTGAGTTAATGGTAATGATAATTCATATTTTCAAGAGTTGAAAAATTTAAGACATGAATAATCATTATTAACTCATAAAATGCTCCTGACCATAGGATCATCACGAGGATGGTGATTGATCCGAAAAGGTTGGTGTACAATCGCTTCTCTTTAGTAGATGAGTCTTGAGTCTACGGTGTGGAGACACCGAGCGAGAGTACAGGTACTCGTTAGAGAATGAGGGCACTGAGCATGACCACCTCGAGTAGTCATTAGGAGTCTACCTTCTCGTCAATGACTGACTCGATGCTGCAGTAGTGTGTCTGGTTCTTTGACTGAGATGCATCGGCAGTTCACCTTGAGGGTGTTATAGTTTGACTACACCATTACTCGATCTCCTAGCCATTGGAAATCCTGAGGTGTATGTTGGCTATAGCATGTTCATTGTAGGAACTGGATTGCATCAAGATGGAATCTATCTACCTCGGTGGTAGAGGAGCAGCCCTATGATGATCATGAGAATCAAGTCCAGAAGCCCATGGCCATGGCAGAGTGAAATAATAGAAAGAGTTTCTATTTAGATTTTCATATTGGACTCGAATCGAATGATTACATCATATGACAGAAACTAGGGTTTGACGAGTTCACCTTAACCCTAATCTGATCGGGGCTCAAGATAGAAGAACTTAATCACACAGGTAGCTGCACCAAGAGGTTCGCATTCAGCTCTGATGGGTTGCCACCATATACTGCTAGGTGTCACTGGTGGATTTTGGGAGCAATTAGAATGATTTAGATGATCATCATTCTAGCTGTTCGAATCAGAAGAGTTCTGATCCATCGAAAGGAGTTTCGATGATGTCGATGATAGAGATCATGACATATCCCATTACCATACAGAACTGAACCTAACTGGGTCACACAAACAAGGTTTGAATCTGGTGATCATCAATTGAACTGATCTAGTTCAATTGATCTGAATGAGATTCAATTAGGTTCAAGAAATCGTGCTAGCACTCGATTGAACCTAATGTTCTTCTTTTACTATCATAAATAAGTTGTCCTGACTGAGCCAAAGGAGTTTGTGCTCGATTAGAGGCCTTCATGGTCTACTGGAGGTTGTCAGTCAGAAAAGGGTTGTCTTATTTTGTAAGACATTACCTGCCATTTTTGGTCACCTACCATTTCTCGTTCCTTTGACTTTGGTCAAAAGTTGACCTTTGACTGGTCAAATGTTGACCATTGACACTTTGACTTTGTCCACATGTCATGCACCTATTGGAAAGCTGGTGGGGGCTTGTCCCCCTGCCAGAACTGGCAAGGAGGAGGGCGCACGCCACCAGGGTGGTGCGCCCAAGTTGGAGGCGCCAGGAGTCCCTTGTGGACAGGACTCCATCTCCTTTTTGGATTCCATTAGAGTTCTCCTAAGAACCAACTTTGACTGGTCTTAGGCACTCTAAGGAGAATCCAGGGACTCTATTCCCACCAATCAGATTTAGATCTGATTTCACAAAGGATTGTTGATTGGTTGGGAGAAGAGGAGTTGGATCACAATAGTCTATAAATAAGACCTCCCCAACTCAAAAAAAGATAACATAATTCCCATGCCCCAAGGCTGCCTCTCCCCTCCTCTCCATGCCAAGTCCATTCTCCCCTCTCTCTCCACGTCCAAAAGGTAGTTTTGGATCCAGTTGGTGCGATCCAGGTAGAGAAAGGCGACAAAAGCTAAGAAGGCTGCGCTGCTGCAAAGGACAACTGCTGATCTTCAAAACTATTTTGAAGATCCTCCAATCAGATTTAGATCTAATTTTTGAGATGTGATAGAAAAGAAGAGGATCTCTAGATCCAGCCAAGTGGATACCAGTAGAGGCCAGGCACTTGCGTGGCTAGATCCAGAACCTTCCGCTGCTTACAGGATCATTAACGGATAATAGGATTACCCAATCAAGGTAAATTAAATTTATTTAATTTATCTTTTTTATTTTATTATTAAATAATAAGAATTAGATCTAAAACATCCCAGATCTGATTTGATCAAAGAAAAAAAATTTTAAAATATATCTCTTA
>QRFJ01000492.1:413578-516659 GCA_006176705.1 Cocos nucifera
GGATGGGCGTAAGCCAGCACTTTCACACCTTAGGATCTGGTGGTGCCCGACTTATGTCAAACAGTTAGTTATAGATAAACTTGGACCTAGGTTTGATAAGTGCATATTCATAGGTACCCAAAAGAAACCAAAGAATATTTTTTCTACCATGCTGATGAGCAAAAGGTGTTTGTCAATTTTAAGACAATCTTTTTAGAAAAAAGTTTCTAAGTGAAGGAATTGTCGCCTCTAAGATTGAACTTGATGAAGTTCAACAGGTAGAAAGATCGATACCTATAGCTGAACCTGAGTCAAATTTGATTAGATTAGATTCAGAGCCTAATGTATCTACACCATTAAGGCGATTCAGTAGAGTATCGCATTAGTCGAATAAATACTATAATTTTTTGGTCCGAGATGGTGATCCTATCAAACTCGATGAGAATGATGAGGATTCAATCACCTATATAAATGCAATGTGGAGACCTGATTTCATGAAATGGCTCGAGACCATGAAGTCCAAAATGGTGTCCACGAAGGTCAATGATGTGTGGACATTGGTTGACCCATCCAAAGGGGTTAAACCCATTGGGTGTAGGTGGGTCTTCAAAAGGAAGAGGGGCACAAATTGAAAGATGGGAACCTATAAAGTCCATCTAGTTGCTAAGGGGTGTCATGAATGTTATGGTATTGACTATGACAAGACGTTCTCTCCTTTGGCAATGCTTAAATCTATTCGGATAATGCTTGTGATAGCTGCCCAATTGGATTATGAGATCTGACAGATGGATATAAAAATACCTTTTCTAAATGAAGAGCTGATCGAAAGAGGTATATATGATATAACCTTAGGGCTTCACATCCACAGATGAGTCCAAGGTGTGCAAGCTTTAGAGATCCATTTATAGATCGAAGCAAGCATCTCGGAGTTGAAATATGTATTTTGATAAGATGATCAAAATGTATGGCTTCATTAAGAATTGAGAAGAGTCCTGCATTTACAAATAGACAAATGGTGTAGCAGTGGTATTCCTTATCTTATGCATGGATGATATTCTCTTAATCGGGAATGACATCTCCATACTACAGGGAATAAATGTTTGGTTGTCATCTCAATTCTCCATGAAGGACTTGGGTGTAGCATCTTACATCCTAGGGATGAGGATCTATAGGGATAGATCTAAAAGGATGCTTGGGTTATCCTAATCCACATACATAGATACTATGCTGAAGAGATTTAGCATGGAGAATTTCAAAAGAGACTATCTCTCGATAGGGCATGAATTTCTCTCTCTAAAAAGGATTGTCCAACAACTCCTGAAGAGAGAGAGAGCATATGAGTAGAGTTTCATATGCTTCAATTGTGGGATCTATCATGTATGCCATGATATGTACAAGAACAGACGTGGCATACTCACTAGGTGTAGTGAGTATACTAGTCTGATCCTTGAGAAAACCACTGAAAAGTGGTTAAAGCCATCCTTAAGTATTTGAGAAATACTAAGGATGAATGGTTGGTTTATTGTGAGCTAGATATGAAACTTGTAGAGTTTACAGACTCTTGCTTTCAATCTAACCATGATGATAGCAGAAGCATGTTGGGATATATCTTTACTCTGAATGTTGAAGCCATCTGCTGAAAGAGCTATAAGCAGCATACATGGCAGACTCTATTTATGAAGTAGAGTACATCGCAGCATCAAATACCGTGAAGAAAGTTATGTGGCTGAGAAAGTTCATCACCAAGCTTGAAGTAGCACCCTCCCTATATGGCTCGGTCCTGCTTTACTACGATAGCACGGTGCCATAGCTTAGGCAAAGGAATTGAAGGCACACCCATGGATGAAGGACATTCTGCACTGCTTCCATCTGGTCCAGGATAATATGGATCAAGATGACATCGACCTTTAGAAGATCAATGGAAAGAAGAACCAAGCCGACCCCTTCACTAAAGCCTTGGCGATTAAAGAGTTCAATAACCACAAGTCGTAGATGGGTATTAGATACTGTGCTGAGTGGCTTTAGGACAAGTGGGAGTTATTGAAAAATGTGTTCCAAAGACAATCATCAAAGTTGATGATTGAGCTATATTATAATTATAATTAATTATTAATTAATAAAATAATTTTTAGATCTCTATATCTCATATGGAGTCTTAACTACAGACATACTTGGAATCCTTTTTAACAAATAGCAAGCCAATTTGAGTGCATATCTCCAGAAGGATATCGGTAAGCTAGCAAAATCCATCATAGATCAAACCATGTCAATAGAGTCCAATTCCTCCTTTCAGACACACCATTATGCTATGGTGTTCCTGAAGGAGTCCATTGGTAGAGAATTCCATTCTCTCATAGATATATGAGAAACTCACCAAAAATGTATTTCCCTCCTCGATCAGATCAAAGAGTTTTAATACTCTTTTTAGTTTATTTTTCTCTGAACATTATAAATGACCAACTTGATGCGTGCGTGGGCGAGTGACTCCGAACAGAAAATTTCAGGATTGCGCGATTTTGGAAAAATGGGCGTAACTTCCTCAATACAGGTCGGATTGACCCGATTCCAAAAGTCACAGATCAAGGACTCGTAGATCTACAACTTTCGTGTTTTGAGTTTCCACAAATAAGCTCTGTGGAGTGAGCGATTCTGGGAGGAAGTGGACGAGGCACTGTGTTTGTGGGGATGTGTGTAACTCGAGGATATGGAAGGTTTATCACCTAAGCCTAAAGGCACAAGCCACCAGCCAAGGATAAAGGACCGAGATAGTTGCAGTTCACCACCAAGGCTTAAAGGAAATTCCACCGGCCAAGGATAAAGAACTGTTTGATTCACCACCAACGACGTTGGATAAAGAATCGAGATAATAATTCAACTCACAAAGAGGAATTTTCATTCATTCAACCAGTCTGATTACAAAATGAGAATATGTCTCATTATATAGATATTAGACTCAGAATTGAAAACAACATGGGAACTACCCAAACATTAAAGACTAAACAAAACTGAAATAGCATTAAAGGTCTAGGAACTAGGGAATGCAATAAATGACATGGGGACTAGGAGTCTTATCTCTTCAGCCTTCAAAATTCGTCCACCAACAATAACTAGCAAATATCTACTTCCAAAGAGCAATAATCACTATGGAACTTATCCTGAATAACTCCCCTTTGATATATCATCGATCAGCAACGAATTTTGATATTGGTATCATCATTCCTTAACCCATCGAAGCAAGTTGTAACCAAAGTTAGTCTTGGCATGAATAAGTACCGATAGTGTTTGTTTTGCCGAAGGAATCTGCTCAGGACTTAAGGATTGATCAGTAGTCTCGGATGCTCCCGCATCAAAGGATTCCCTCTTGAGTCAACTTATTTATCTTATTCTTGTTTCTATGACCTAGCCTACAGTGCTATAAGTAGATATCTGACAGACTATCTAATCTAGGATACTTGCCAATTTAATAAACTACGTTAACAGGTTATGATAATATATACACACTATTGTTCAAATATCTAGAGAAAACAGTAACACTATTCATAATGATATTATAAAACTATTTTTTTATTAAAATTTTATAATTATTTTTGGCTAAAAGGCCTACAGAAATGACATTTTAAAAAAAAAAATTTGGACAAAAATAACAATCACCAAGAACAATAGTATGGGACTCAAATACAAGTTTCAAGATTCCTAATGCTAGAACTGGAACTGGATCTTCCATCTCCAATATTCAGATACCTCTCGTCTTGCTCGAATCTTCTACGAACCTGCGACCCTTGCAATGAATTATAAATATGGTAAGGGCTATCGATATCTAATACTCAATGGTAAAATCATAAATAGAGAAATTGCAAGGAGTTATCATATAAATACCTTGTCCAGCAATAGCTTGCTTCTTTTTTTGCCTATTTGGATCCAGGGAGGTAATGTACTGAGGACAGTTCCTCTTCTAGTGCCCCCGCTTCTTATAAAAGAAGTATTTAGCTTGACTCTTATTGGACTTGATCTTCATGGTCTGGCCCTACATAGATGTCCAAGCCTGAACTTGCACCTTCTTTGCCCTTCTTCTTCTTATTCTTCTTCCCTTTTCTAAAGAATCGAGAACTAGAAGACGAACCTCCCACTAAGTTCACCAACTCCTTATGGAGTTGGTGATCCTTCTCAAAGTTCTGAAGCAACCCCAGTAATCTATGGTAGTCAACTTCAGGCTTTGTCATTCTATAATGAGTGAGGAATGGGAGATAGGACATAGGCAGCGAGTTTAGTATTGCATCTTTCCAAGCTGCTTATGTAAGAAAAACTCGAGCTTGCTCAATCGCTCTATCAGCTCGATCATGTACAGTACATGATCAGTAACAGAGACTCCATCTCACATCCAATCATTGAAGATGGCACAAGTAGTCTTATGCCTTTCAACATCATCGGGTATGTCAAAAGAATCCTCCAACACTTGAAGCATATCTTTTGACTGAGCCATCTCGAGTCTGTGACTGAACTCATCGCTCATGATAGCTAGCATAATACAGTGCACAGTGGTTCGATCACTGAGCCACTTCTGATAAGTATCTCTAACTATCCCATGTGCATTTGGGGCAGGCTCCTCAGGTGCAAAATCCGTCAACATATATAGGATCCGTTCATGCTCCAGGACAATCTTCAGCTTTCGGTACAAGCTATTGAAGTTGGATCCCACCAACTTATTATTGTCCAATAATGATCAGAGCGATAGGAAAGTGGCCAGATCTACATAAAGAAAAATCAAAATCGAATTAGTTATTGATTCATTAAATCTAAAGATTTGGATTTTAATCAAAAAATTATCTCATTATTTTATTTGAATTGATAGTCTCTACCTTCAATCCAAGGAATTATCCTAATTCCTTAGTTGATACTAGAATCCACATAGACTACACACGAGCCCAACTTTGGTTGGTCAACCCATGTACATCTAAGGATAGGTGCATAATCAATTATTTCTTTAAATAATTTTTAATAATTCAATTTTGCACCAGTCCCTAATCAGTAGGCTTTATCTTCCACTGAAAAGGTCTGATTAGGTCCAACCATTAACATGATCGTACTTGATCCATCAAATCAATGAATGATTAAGCCCAACTTTGGTTTGTCAACCTAACCACCATTTAGAAAGATACGACCAAGAAATCATAATATGAATGATAATCCCATCAGCCGATAAGCACCAAGCCTTTGGGCCTCCAATGATTATCCAATTGATGGATCCATTATCACCCACTTAATGGGAGGCTAAGATTGAGCTATCATCATAACTATTTCATTTTAGAACCTAATAATTTTAAAGAATTTTAATTTTAAGGAAGAGAAATGGTCAGATAAACCAGCTTGTCATGATCCTTCTACTGGCTTCACCAAGTCAGCTCAAGGGAGATCAATAATAAGCTGGTTTAGGAGCACCTAAATCAATTACACTGATTTACCTGGCTGACATGGGTCAGCTCAAATAGTCAAGTGATCTGATCAAAACATAATTTCATTAGGAGGCTAGGTAAGTTCGATCAGTGGGAGGGTCTGCTAAAGCTTACCTTAGATACCATAAAAAATGTCTAGGTAAGCAGGCTGCAAATTAAACACCACCGATCTGGTTTACGTTAGATACCAACTTATTTAATTAATCTCGATTAAATCAACCTAATAGTTCATACTAAATCGCATAGTCAAGAATCAAGTCCATCTTAGGTCTCATTAAAGATATGGACTTAACCAACTATATTGTAATTGATCTAAAGAATCCTTGACCTAATTCAAGACAACAATTAATTAGATTTAGTTAATTCTCTAATTAAGTTCATTCTTTAATATAACCTTAGATCTAAACAAATTAATGGATATAATCCCCACTAACACATTTAACACAATGTGTTATGATTTATGTCTTAGGATCTTCAATTCATAATTTTAGATCCTAATAAAAAAACTTCTTAATTCTTAATTAAGTTTTGGACTGAGGGTTTGAGTTTGACTTTTAAAAAATTATTTTCATATTTGTAAAATATTTTTATAACATGATTCTATCAACCAAGTTGTATGCTTGATTCATAATCAATATGCGAATAAAATAAGTATGAAACTACTTTAAATCTAATCTAAACAGGTTCATGTAAATGAAACCATTTCAATTTCAATCAATCATAAATTATCTTAGATCAAATCAAACACATTTATGATGATTAAAATTAGATTAAAATATTTTTAATCAGATCATAAAATTTTTTAAATCTAATCTAAAATTTTATGATCAATATTTTAGATCAACACATCTAGGACAACCTCTCCACCGGAAGGGATAAACCTTACAACAAGACAATCTTATAATTAGTCTGTGCAATCTAAAACTTTTATTTTTAGATCTAAATTTTTTTTAAATCTAATAAATCATAAATAAAATTAGATCATATTTAATAAATTTATAATAAAAATAGATCTACATGAACTAGGATAATCTCTCTACTGTATGGGGTAAACCTTACAACAGGACAACCTTATATTAGTTCGTGTAATCATAATTTTTAATTTTAGATTTAATAATTAGATTATAAATTAAATCTAATCTAAAAAATAATTTAAACATATAAAAATAATCATGTAATAATAAATCTAGGCTATCATACTAATTGAAGGAACTAGATCTAGTGTTTCAGAGCTAGATCTTGAAACTTTTTCAAGATCAAGCAGCGAAAGACTGAAATAAATCAAAATTTATTAATAAAAATTAGAGAACCCCTAGATCTAAGATTCTATTACATAATTATATCATAAGATTAAATCAAAAATTAAAAAATATTTGGAGTAAATGACATGTTGATCACATCAACATGGATCTACACTAGATCTATTGTAGATATGTAACATAGGATTAGATCCACATAACCTATGCAAGTTAGATTTTCTAACTTGCTGATCCAGACTGAAGGATGAAGCTCTAAGTTGCACATGCATCTAACCTCTAAGAGATATCCATATGAGCTCACAAACCCCGATCAGAAGTCTGATGCAGAAAATCAGCACAGTATGCTAGTACTATGTTGATCCTTCTTCGATGGTCTATTCGGTGCTTCCTTCTTCAAGACAAAGATACTTCAAAAAATTAGAAGTAAGGGAAGAGACTTTCAAACTGAAACCACACTCAAAACCTCTATGAAAGAGGAGGAGAAAGGAAGAGCAAAAGACCCTTTGAATAAGACCCTCTTCTTCTTCTCTTTTCTCTCACCTAGACACCTAGATTGGTATCTATGAAATCCCAACACCCCAAGGGTCTCTCTCTCTAATTTTCACATGCCCAAGAGCCCCTCTCAATGGTCTAGAATCAGTGCAAAATTCAGCCCAAAAGGTCCTCCTTATAAAGAGATATGGAAGTCTTTGTTGGTCAAATTCCTACACAAGGTAAGAACAAATATGGCAAGTTGTTGGGGTGCCCAACACTTGGGTGCCCCATCCTTTATTTTGACCATGGACCACTAGGAAAGGCACATAAAAGAAGGACTTTCTCCATCAAGAAAATCAAGGAAAAATATAGAGTGGACGTGTTAGATATGTGTGCCCTAGAAGCCAGAATTGACTGACAATTGTAATACACTTCTAGGGATAAAATTATAATTTTGACTATAAATAATAAAATGGATTATTTTCTATCACATATGTGTATTTAGTGTCTGTGATACATCCTTTGAGTTAATGGTAATGATAATTCTTAGTTTTAAGAGTTGAAAATTTAAGACAAGAATTTTCATTATTAACTCATAAAATGCTCCTAACCATAGGATCATCATGAGGATGGTGATTGATCTAGAAGGTTAGTGTACAATCGCTTCTTTATAGTAGATGAGTCTTGAGTCTATGGTGTAGAGATACTAAAGTGAGAGTATAGGTACTCGTTAGAGAATGAGGGCACTGAGCGTGACCACCTCGAGTAGTCATAAGGAAGTCTACCTTCTCGTCGATGACTGACTCGAAGCTGCAGTGGTGTGTCTGGTTCTTTGACCTGAGGTGCATCGACAGTTCACCTTGAGGGTGTTATAGTTTGACTACACCATGACTCGATCTCCTAGCCATTTGAAACCCTGAGGTGTATGTTGGCTATAGCATGTTCATTGTAGGAATTGGATTGCACCAAGATGGAATCTATCTACCTCGGTAGATGAGGAGCAGCCCTATGATGATCATGAGAATCAAGTCCATAAGCCCATGGCCATGGCAGAGAGTGAAATAATAGAAAGAGTTTCTATTAAGATTTTCACATTGGACTTGAATCGAATGATTAAATCATATGATAGAAATTAGGGTTTGACGAGTTCACCTTAACCCTAATCTGATCGGGGCTCAAGATAGAAGAACTTAATCACACAAGTAGCTGCACCAAGAGGTTTGTTTTTCAGTTTTGATGGGTTGCCACCATATACTGCTAGGTGTCACTGGTGGATTTTGGGAGCAATTAGAATGATTTAGATGATCGATCATTCTAATTGTCTGAATCAGAAGAGTTCTGATCCATCGAAAGGAGTTTCGATGATGTCGATGATGGAGATCATGACATATCCCATTACCATACAGAACTGAACCTAACTGGGTCACACAAACAAGGGTTTGGATCTGGATATCATCAATTGAACTAACCCAGTTCAATTGATTTGAATTAGATTCAATTAGGTTCAAGAAAATCGTGCTAGCACACGATTGAACCTAACATTCTCCTTTTACTTATCATAAAAGTTATCTCGATTGAGCCAAATGAGTTTATACTCACTCAGGTACCTTTGCCTGGTCTGACTAGAGCTTGTCCAGGTTAGAAAAGGGTTGTCTTAATTTATGAGATAAATTTGAGACAACACCTGCCATTTTTCGTCACCTACTAATTCTTGTCCTTTGACTTTGGTCAAACATTGACCTTTGACCCTTGGACATCTACCCATATGTCATGCACTTATTGGAGAGTAGATAGGGGATTGTCCCCTTACTGAATTTTGGAAAGGAAGGGGCGCACGCCTAGGATGGCGTGCGCCCATGGATAGGGATGCTTGGAGTCCCATACGAATGGGACTCCAGGTTGCTTCTTGGATTCAAAATAGGTGACCCTCACTGATGGACTTTGACCAGTCTTAGGCGCCACCTTAGGATGAATCTATGGGTCTCATCAATCAGATTTAGATCTGATTTCACAAAGCAATGTGATTAGGTGATGTGGCACTGCATCCCACCTATCTGCGCCCACTTTTTCAAGACTTCTCTCCTAGCCCATGCCCCAAGGCTGCTCCTCTCCTCTCCACACCCAAGGTAGTTGGGCTGCAGTTTAGTGTGAGTCAGGCAAAAAAAGGCTGACGAAAAAGGAAGAAGGCAGCACTACTGCAGAGACGATGGATGATCTTCAGAAGATGTTTTGAAGATCCTCCAAATCAGATTCAGATCTAATTTTTGGAGAAAAGAAAGAAAAGAAGAAGATCTTCAGATCCAGCCCAAGTGGATACCGGTAAAGGCCAGGCGCTTGCATGGCTAGATCCAGAACCTCAGGCAATCAGCAAGATCATCAATGGGTAATCGGATTACCCATATCAAGGTAAAACTACCTAACCATTTAATTTAATTTAATTTTTTTATTTATCTGATCATAAAATTAGATCTGAAAAGTGTCAGATCTGATTAGGATCTAAGAGGTGATTTTTGAAATATGCCTCTTGATCCAATCAGATTTGAACGAACCTGACCCGGGAAATCAGGATTTTTCCTTCAACTGGTATCAGAGCCATGGTTCTCATTAAATTTATTTAGATCTGATTTTAATTCTAATAAATTAGTAATTTTAGATGTCACATGAGATGTGATCAGATCTGAAATTAGAAAAATTAAAAAATTAAAATTAATTAATCTAGATCTAAGATTATGAAGATATGCATGACTAGTTCTAGAATAGAATAGTTCTATAGAATAGTCTTGCATAATCATAATTGATTTAATTTGATTAAATCATATTTTTAGATCTATTTATTTACTATTTTTTGATATTATAAATATTATAATAACATCTAAAAAATAGAAAATAAATTATTTAATTTTAAATATCATATGAGATATGATTAGATGCATGTCTAGACTAGTTGTAGAATAGTTCTACATAATTAGGTCTAGATTAGAATTTTATTTTGATTAGATCAATTTAAATCTAATTTTTTAGATTATTATGAGATAATTTAGATCTAAAAACATGCATTTGATACATGAGATGTATGCAAAAATATTTTGATTAGATCAATTTTATATATGAGATATATGATATAGATCTAATTATTTTTGTAGATTATTGAATGTTCCTGATTAAGGCGTTCCTCTTGGCCGTCCGGTCATAAGAACGAAGAAGGGTTTAAAGGCCCTCTCCTTCCCATTCGATGGGGTGTTCTTATGATGTGTAGGGGTGCTGCGTGTTCGTCCTTAATCAGAAACCCAAAACTTACTTTCTGCAAAACCCTAGATCCTGAAACCCTAGGATTTATTGTGCATATTTTATTTTTTATGAACCCTAAACTTAATTAAGAATTAAGATTATGGAAATATTAATTAGGTCTAAAATTGAGAATTTTTAGATCTAAGACATATTCATAATACTGGGTTCGGGCTTGGGTAGCTCAATTAGGTCTAAGCGGTTGATCAAACCGAATCAAGAGTTGGTTAGATGGGATCAACAATGCTTAAATTGACCAGCCTAATAGGATTAAGTCTGGGTCAAGATCGAGTCACGAGTGATCGATCAAGCAAGACCTAATTAGGCTCAGAGGTTAGAGTCTGGATTGTAACCCAAGGCTCAACAATTTGGTGTCTAAGGTAAGTTTGGCACATACGACCGACTGGATTTTTAATTGGAAGCTACTCGACTGAATGCATTCTTGTACGAGTTAATGGCATATTCCTTCCACCGGTCTCACTTACCTGGCCATATCTGTTGACACAGTTCTGATCTGAGGTGGTCAATAATCCGAGCTAACCCATGCCACTAGGTTAGTCATAATTGTTATGACTAATGCCAAGTCTAGTTTAATGAGACCTGAATCAATTCTCCCTAAGAAAAGATTAAGTCTGAGGTCTTCCACCATTGTAGATGTGCGGGCCCTTTCCGGGGTTGATTGTTCTCGGCTGGATACAGTGGCTCAGTTGCACCGGAAAGATGCAACCATGTCTATTAGGCATTGGATGCTATGGGCTGGAGGATGAGTTGGGCTCAATATTTCGGATACGGTGAGAGACTCAATTAGGAACCCAGTCTATGCAAATGGTGGGTCTGACTTAACTAAGGAGTGGATCAATATTTCGGATACGGTGAGATTCATGAATTAGAGACCAAGTTTGGGTGCACCATGATTAGAGAATCATTGAACAAGAGTTGTTCACTCATTGGCTAACCCATCACCAATAACTGTTAGGTGAGGTGATGAGTCAGTTGGTGAGACCGCACCACCCACTAGAAATCATTAATCATGGAGATTTTCGCATCTCTACAGAGGGAGTGTAGGGATCCGAGAAAATAGTGGGAGCTAATTTGTTTAAAAATAAAATCCCTAAATAAATTGGTCAAGTCAAAATTACAATATCTAACTAGAATCTTTGACTCTCTACAGAAAAATGTCTGCGTCCAACCCATTGGCACGTATCCTGGACACACATAGACTGACTGGACCCAATTATAAAGATTGGCTCAGGAACTACAAAATTCATTTTGGGTTCCGAGAAGTTAACTCATGTATTGGACCAGGACCCTCCCACCTTACCAGCTCGTCCATCCACTGAACAGAGAGCATCTCTGGAAAAATGGATTGACGAAGATAATAAGGCCAGATACTACATGTTGGGCTCGATGTCTGATGAGCTCCAGCGCCAACATGAAGATATCGGGACTGCTCGCCAAATGTTGGCTCACCTATGCAGGAGATGTTTGGTGAACAGAGTCGCGCAGCCAAAGTATCAAGTCACGAAATGACTTTTTAAGGCTAAGATGCGTGATGGGCAGTCAGTCCAAGATCACTGTCTGACAATGATCAAGGACATGGAAGAGCTTGAGAAGCTCGGTGTGAAGTTGGACTTGGACCTGCAGAATGATATTAATTCTGCAATCCTTGACTGATGCATATGGGCAATTCATCATGAATTACCACATGCATAAACTTCAAAATTCCTTGGCCGAACTTAATGAATATGCTGGTTACCGCTGAGCTTTCTATGAAAGGTTCTAAAGGCTCAGTTCTTGCTATGGAATGGACTTCTTCCAAAAGAAAGTCTTATGGAAAGAAAAAGAAGTCTGTGAAAAAGCAAAAGGTGGAAGGAGAAAAGAAGAAAAAGGCAGAGCCAAAGAAGAAGGCCGCTGACAAAGAAAAGTGTTTTCATTGCAACAGCGACGGCCATTGGAAGCGGAACTGCCCTACTTACCTGGCCACCCTGAAGAACAAGAAGGAAGGTCCTTCTGGAGGTATGCTCGTTATTGAGTCTAACCTTACGGTTTCTTCTGCATCCAGTTGGGTGCTTGACTCTGGTTCTAGTGCTCACTTGTGCACTTCTATGCAGGGTCTTGAGGATAGCAGGAGGCTGAGGGATGGAGACATGATCCTGCACGTCGGTAATGGAGCAAGAGTTGCTGCAGTAGCCGTGGGAACATACCCTCTTCGATTACCATCTGGTTTAGACTTAGTTTTAAAAGACTGTTATTATGTGCCTGCAGCTAGCAGGAATTTGATTTCTGTTTCATGCTTAGCACAAGAAGGCTATGTGATTACCTTTTCTTTAAGGACCATTGTAACATTCTTTATGAAAGAAATAAAATTGCAAATGGTTTCCTTATTAATGGTCTTTATCAGTTACATATTGATGTACCTATTTTTAACTATCGAGCAAAATGTGAATGCCATAAAATCAAACGACCTAGGGATAGTCCAAACGACAGATATCTATGGCACCTGAGATTAGGTCATATAGCAGAAGATAGGATTAACAAATTGGAGAAAAATGGGCTATTGAGTCCATTGACTTTCCGAGTCATATCCAACTTGTGAATCTTGTCTTCAAGGCAAAATGACTAAACTCCCTTTTGTTGGACATGGGGAAAGGGCCACAGATCTCCTTGCCCTAGTACATACTGATGTGTGCGGCCCATTTGATGTGCCGGCTAGAGGCAATTTTGTCTACTTCATTACCTTTACCGATGATCTATCTAGGTATGGGTATGTGTATCTTATGAGACACAAGTCTGAAGCTTTTGAAAAGTTCAAAGAATTCAGACATGAAGTAGAAAAACAAACTGGAAAAACCCATTAAGGTTCTTCGATCAGATCGAGGAGGTGAATACCTTAGCCGGGAAATTCCTAGACTATCTCAAGGAAAATGGCATAGTCTCTCAATGGACTCCACCAGGAACACCTCAACTCAACGGGGTTTCAGAATGGAGAAATCGGACTCTATTGGATATGGTTCGATCCATGATGAGCTTCACAGACCTCCCTGATTTTCTTTGGGGACACTCATTGTTAACTTCAATCTATTTACTGAATAGGGTTCCCTCTAAAACCGTTCCTACCACACCGTATGAGATATGGCACGGTAAGAAACCAAGTCTGAGTCATCTCAGAATTTGGGGTTGTCCGGCTCATGTCAAAAGACAACAAGCGGACAAGTTAGAGTTTAGGTCCTTTAGAGCTCGATTCATAGGATATCCTAAAGAGTCATTAGGATACTATTTCTACATTCCAGAAGACCACAATGTGATTGTGAGTCGACATGCCATCTTTCTTGAAAAATAGTTTATTCAAGATAGCGGCATTGGAAAGCAGATTAAGCTTGATGAGAAAGTCTCACAAGCAGAACGAGCTAAGGACCAAGTGGAACCAAATCAGGTTGAGCCAATAAGAACACTACCTCCTCCACCTCGTAGATCGGAAAGAGTTTTCCCGTCCCCCTGAAAGATACTTAGGTATTATTTCAGAGGATGTAGAGGAAAATGTTCCTCATAGGTAATGGTGCTCATGGTGATGATCCCAAAACCTACAACGAGGCGATATCAGATATCGACTCCGAGAAATGGCTTAGAGGCAATGAAGTCAGAAATTGACTCGATGCACTCAAACCAAGTCTGGACCTTGGTAGATCCACCAGAAGGTATAGTACCTATTGGGTGTAAATGGATCTTCAAGAGAAAGATTGGTGCAGATGGGAATGTGGAGACATTCAAGGCTAGACTAGTGGCAAAAGGTTATAGTCAACGCGAAGGCATTGACTATCAGGATACCTTTTCCCAGTAGCTATGCTAAAATCCATCCGCACATTGCTTGCCTGTTGCAGCCTATTTCGATTATGAAATATGGCAAATGGACGTGAAAACGGCATTCCTTAAATGGATATCTTGAGGAAGATATCTATATGGAACAGCCGCTAGGTTTCACATCCAGTGATACTGATCACAAGGTTTGCAAGCTGCAAAGGTCCATATATGGACTTAAGCAAGCATCTCGGAGCTGGAACACTCGTTTCAATGATGTGATCAAAAAGTTTGGTTTCATCAAAAATGAAGAGGAACCATGTGTTTTCAAAAAGGTCAGTGGGAGCGCTGTTGTCTTCCTCGTATTGTACGTGGATGACATCCTCCTTATTGGGAATGATATTCCCATGTTGACATCAGTCAAGATGTGGTTGTCCAAGGAATTCTCCATGAAAGACCTAGGTGAAGCATCCTTTATTCTAGGAATTAAGGTCTATAGGGATAGACCGAATAGGATGCTAGGACTTTCACAGAAGATGTACATAGAGGAAGTACTAAAGAGGTTTAGTATGGAAAACTCTAAGAGGGGATTAATACCCTTCAGACATGGTATTCATCTTTCCAAGAAGATGTGCCCCAGCACACCTGAGGAAATAGAACGCATGAGCAAGATCCCTTATGCTTCTGCAATAGGGAGCCTCATGTATGCCATGCTATGTACACGACCTGATATAGCCCATGCTGTGAGTGTCACAAGCAGATATCAGTCAAATCCAGGTGAAGAACACTGGACTTCTGTGAAATGTATCCTTAAGTACTTGAGAAGAACTAAGGATATGATGTTGGTCTTTGGTAATGGAGAACTCCAAGTCCAGGGATACACAGACTCGGATTTCATGTCCGATATAGATGATCGAAAGTCGACATCTGGAAGTCTGTTTGTGTGCAATGGTGGTGCTGTCAGCTGGAAGAGTTCCAAGCAAACGGTGATAGCAGATTCCACCATGGAAGCAGAATATATCGCTGCATCAGAGGTTACAAAGGAAGCATTCTGGTACAAGAAGTTTGCCAGAAATCGGAGTAATGCCATCAGATGCATTCCCTGTTACTTACAAAGACCCACTTACAAAGCCGTTGGGCCAGCAGAAGATCGAAGCCCACCTTGAGAAGATGGGACTTAGACTTGTAGCCAATTGGCTTTAGGACAAGTGGGAGATTGTTAGATATATGTGCCCTAGAAGCCAGAATTGGCTGACACTTGTAATACACTTCTAGGGGCAAAATTATAATTTTGACTATAATCAATAAAATGGGTTATTTTCTATCACATATGTGTATTTAGTGTCTGTGATACATCCTTTGAGTTAATGGTAATGATAATTCATATTTTCAAGAGTTGAAAATTTAAGACATGAATAATCATTATTAACTCATAAAATGCTCCGACCATAGGATCATCACGAGGATGGTGATTGATCCGGAAGGTTGGTGTACAATCGCTTCTCTTTAGTAGATGAGTCTTGAGTCTACGGTGTGGAGACACCGGAGCGAGAGTACAGGTACTCGTTAGAGAACGAGGGCACTGAGCGTGACCACCTCGAGTAGTCATTAGGGAGTCTACCTTCTCGTCAATGACTGACTCGATGCTGCAGTAGTGTGTCTGGTTCTTTGACCTGAGATGCATCGGCAGTTCACCTTGAGGGTGTTATAGTTTGACTACACCATTACTCGGTCTCCTAGCCATATGGAACCCTGAGGTGTATGTTGGCTATAGCATGTTCATTGTAGGAACTGGATTGCATCAAGATGGAATCTATCTACCTCGGTGGTAGAGGAGCAGCCCTATGATGATCATGAGAATCAAGTCCAGAAGCCCATGGCCATGGCAGAGTGAAATAATAGAAAGAGTTTCTATTTAGATTTTCACATTGGACTCGAATCGAATGATTACATCATATGACAGAGACTAGGGTTTGACGAGTTTCACCTTAACCCTAATCTGATCGGGGCTCAAGATAGAAGAACTTAATCACACAGGTAGCTGCACCAAGAGGTTCGCATTCAGCTCTGATGGGTTGCCACCATATACTGCTAGGTGTCACTGGTGGATTTTGGGAGCAATTAGAATGATTTAGATGATCGATCATTCTAGCTGTTCGAATCAGAAGAGTTCTGATCCATCGAAAGGAGTTTCGATGATGTCGATGATAGAGATCATGACATATCCCATTACCATACAGAACTGAACCTAACTGGGTCACACAAACAAGGGTTTGAATCTGGTGATCATCAATTGAACTGATCTAGTTCAATTGATCTGAATGAGATTCAATTAGGTTCAAGGAAAATCGTGCTAGCACTCGATTGAACCTAACGTTCTTCTTTTACTATCATAAATAAGTTGTCCTGACTGAGCCAAAGGAGTTTGTGCTCAATCAGAGGCCTTCATATGGTCTGACTGGAGGTTGTCCAAGTCAGAAAAAGGTTGTCTTATTTTGTAAGACATTACCTGCCATTTTTGGTCACCTGCCATTTCTTGTTCTTTGACTTTGGTCAAAAGTCTATCTTTGACTGGTCAAACGTTGACCATTGACACTTTAACTTTTGACCACATGTCACGCACCTATTGGAGAGCTGGTGGGGGCCTGTCCCCCTACCAGAACCTGGCAAGGAGGAGGGCGCACGCCACCCTAGGCGTGCGCCCAAGTTGGAGGCGCCTAGGAGTCCTTGTTGGACAAGGACTCCACCTCCCTTTTGGATTCCAATTAGAGTTCTTCTAAGAATCCAGTTTGACTGGTCTTAGGCGCCCTCTAAGGAGGAATCCAGGGGACTCTATTCCCACCAATCAGATTTAGATCTGATTTCACAAAGGGTTGTGATTGATTGGGAAGAAGAGAAGTTGGATCACAGTTAAGTCTATAAATAAGACCCTGTGCCCAACTCAGATAAAAACATGATATGATTGAGATAAGAGTTTTCATACGCCCCAAGGCTGCCTCTCCCCTCCTTCTCCATGCCAAACCACCTTCTCCCCTTGCTCTCCACGTCCAAAAGGAGTTTTAGATTTTTGTTGGTGCGATTCAAGCAAGAGAAAAGTGATCAAAAGATCTTCAAGAAAGCTCCAGCATCTGCTGGCAAAGGCGCTTGCGTGGGATCCAGAACTGCTCAGGATCATTCCAAATCAGGTAAATTAAATTTGATTTAATTTATCCTTATTTATTTTATTTATTAAAATAATAAGAATTAGATCTGAAACATTCCAGATCTGATATAGATTAAAGAAAAATTTTTTTAAAATATATCTCTTGATCTGATCAGATCTCAACGAACCTGGACCAGGAAATCTGGATTTTCCTTCAATAAGATCTCCCTCGATCTCCAACTTCAACCTCGGTTGGAGATAAGATCTCTCTCGAGCTTCAATGTCAACATCAACAGAAGAAAAGATCTCCTTCAATCTCGGCTGGAGATAAGATCTCCTCCGAGCTTCAACTTCAACCTCGGTAGGAGATAAGATCTCCTTCATAAGATCTCCCCCGAGCTTCAACCTCAATGGATGCAAAGCCCGGAAAAGAACTTTGGTAGTTGCCTTTTTTGTACTTCCTTCCTTCAAATTTTGAACTCGAAAGTGGGGAAACTAATATTGGGGATAAACCCTGCTCCTATCGAAGTCCAGTCTGATGCTTAGCCTAATGCAACTAGTAATCACGGAAGAGCTTTGATCAGGAATTTTTCCTTCAGCGGTCGAACCCCAATCGAACTCCTCCAATAGTCGAGCTTCTTTCCGACTTCAGCTGAACTACTCTCAGGATTCGCTAGCAGTCAGATTTTTTCAAGAGCCAAACTTCTTTCAAACATCTCCTTCATCAAACTCCTCCAAAAGTCGAACTTCTTCCGAACTCCTCCAACAGTTGGATTCCTCTAGGAGCTGAACTCCTTCCAGACTTCTTCTTCAATCGGATTCCTCCAGCAGCCAAACTCCTTTCGAACTCCTTCAGTAGTCAGATTTCTTCAGGAGCCAAACTCCTTCCGGATATCTCCTTCAATCAAATTCCTTTAAGAGCCAAATTCCTTCCGAACTCCTCCAGCGGTCGAATTTCTTCAGGAGCCAAACTTCTTTCAGATATCTCCTTTAGTCGGATTCCTTCAGAAGCCAAACTCCTTTTAAACTCCTCCAACAGTCAAATTCCTTCAGGAGCCGAACTCCTTATGGACATCTCCTTCAATCAGATTCCAAACACCTGCTTCCTTCGGATGGTTACGACTATCATTTATCAGTCTACTACAGGCAACCCCACTACCAGATGGTTACGACTATCATTATCAGTCTATTATGAGCGACACTACTCTCCATAATAAATTCTACGTGGCTCAGAGCGGTCCACTATCGGACGGTTATAACAAGCTCCATCTATCAAAAGGGACCCTCCAAAAACATTTTCTTTAAGCTTCCTTCTTCTTCCCCAAAACTCTGTCGAATTCATACCTGAGCACTCTATTTCTGTTGGCTAGAAGAGCTAACATGATCGTCGGAGGGTCCTACTGGAGCCACCACCACCGACTCTGGATATGACTTTATTTTGCAGGTCACCGACAGCCACCACCACCGACTCTGTTGGCTAGAGAGCAGATCGCACCAAAAGCTCCGAGGGTTGCCGACGATGATGCTAGAGGAGGATGATGGCACTAGAGGTAACCTATGAAATAAAAGTAAGATAGTGAGATAGAGAAGAGAGAAAAAGAGGAAAGAGAGAGAGAGAGAGAGAGAGAGAGAAGACCAGAGATGGGGGCCAGGGGAGGGGCATAGTGACGAGGCCAAAGGAGCTTTTGCACTCGACCAAGGAGGGTCAAAATGGTTTCGAAGAGGACGAAGGAGGGTGGAGGGGGCTCGTAGGAAGGGGGGTTTGGTATCACACCAAGGTCGGAGGTTGATAGAGTGTGGGGAGGGGTTTCACGGGGACCGATGGAGGGTCAAGGGTGGATGGGGATTTGTCGGAGGGGAGTTTCACGGGAGGCCAAGGAAGGTCGGATGGAGGTTCCATGGAGAGGGAGTTTCACTGGGGGCCGAGGGAGGGTTAAATAAGGGGTGGGGGGTGCGGGGGGCGGGGGGGCAGTCGGGAATGGGGGGGTGAAGAGGGAAGGGGAAGGAGGGGCGACGTCAGCGAGGAGGGGAGATGCCGACCTGGGGGGAGGAGTGTCGACACCGATCGGGGGGATGAGGGTCGATGCCAGTCGGGAGGGAGGAGGAGCGACACCGATCGGAGGGAGGAGCCTCACCGATGACAAAGAGGAGGGGGAGAGAGAGATCGAGCATGCACGGAAGGAAAGAAAAAGTTTGGAAATTTTTAACCTAACCTACGATAGTGGTTATCGAATCACTGCCATAGATATACGATAATGGTTATCCAAAATTACTGCCATAGATCTACAGTAGTAGTTCTATAATCGCTGCTTTAGATCTATAGCAGCGATTTTTGATAACCACTTCCATAGGTAGAAAATAATTTTTTTTTAATTTTTTTTAAATATTATATAATTTTAAAATTTAATCTCATCTTCATCATTCATTATCTAAATAATTATCATTAGAGTGTCATCGCAAAAGGTCGCCTCGATCCGATGGCCCTAGCTTCATCGATCAGAAAAATTTAATTTCGACGATCATGAATGATGATGTGATGATCTAATAGATGGAGATCTTCGATGAATTTAAAAATCTGCAATGATGATGTCAATGATGTTTGTAGCATACCATCAAAGTTTTACTTCAACCGAATATCGTTATCATGGTCAATTAGTACGAAATAATTTCGGCCATTAAATTAGAAATAAGCAATCAAAGGGTTAAACAACATCCGATTATGAGATAATTTTTTAGTTAAATAATCTTTGCTATAATTTTAAATATTTTATATAATGATGATAGTAAAATTTAAATCATTTTCATATAAACTATTCATGTTAAGCAGATATTGCAAAAGCACGAGCATAACAACAAGTGAAGTTTCAGAATGGTTATCAGAAGACGTATAGTTTTAGATCGTTCTTCATCTCATGAGTTGAATTTTATAATCACCACCATAAAAAATGATTTAAGTAGTAGCCAAGATCATTTATAAAAAAAATTATCTCATAATCGGATATCGTTTGGTCCTTTGAGCACTCGTTTATCATTTAATGGCCGAAACTAACATATACTAAATTGATCAAGATAATGATATTTGATTAAAATGAAACTTTGATAGTATGCTACAAACATCACCGAAATCATCATTGTAGGTTTTTGGATCCATCAGAGGTCTCCATCTATCAGATCATCGCATCGTTATTCGTGATCGTGGAAATCAAATTTTTCTGATCGACGAAGCTAGGGCCATTGGATCAAGGCGACCTTTTACAAAGACACTCTAATGATAATTATTTAGATAATGAATGGTGAAGATAGATATTAAATTTTAAAATTATATAATATTTAAAGAAAAAAAGAAGAAAAATATATAGTAGTGGTTACAATTAACTGCTGCCATAAATTAGATTATAGCAGTGGTTCGTACTAACCACTGCTATACGTCCGACTTATGACAGTGGTTACAATGAACTGCTGCTGTAGGTCAACCTATGGCAGTGATTTTTTTGTAACCATTGCTGTAGATCCGACCTACGGCGAAAATCGCTATCATAGCTCCTACGGCAGCGGTTTTCATTAACCGCTGCTATAGGTCGGACCTATAGCCGCGGTTACAAAAACTGCTATCATAGGTCCGACCTATAGCAGTGGTTAATGAAAATCATTGCCATAGGAGCTATGGCAGTAATTTTGAAAACCGCTATCATAGTAAGCACTACCATAGGCCATTTTTGTAGTAGTAAGAGAGTATCGGGAGACATCTCAGGGAAACCAGAGGTAGGTCTCAGGGAGAGCCATGGAGTCTCCGGAGCCTCAGAATGAGGTAGGTGGGTCTAAGCCTAGGATAGAATTTGAGTTGTAGTTCCTTCAGGTGCAACTAAAGCGATGGTTGGTGTAGGAGCGGAAGAGAAGAAGGCTAGGGTGGAATTCCTTAGGGTTCAGTCACTAAATTTAGAAGAGTTGGATGAGCTCTTGGGTTTTCCAGGTGTCTGTGAGTTGCGGAGGTATCCAAGATGGCTTCAAAGAGGACTGTAGAGTATGGAGGGTTCGAAGGGGTAGTGATGATGTTTGAGGTACAGCGGTAGGCTCAGCAGTGCAGCATTGAATGGTTGACCTCGAGAGACTCGGCGATAGAGTTGACTTCTATGGCATCAGGTGGACTTTGGATATAGGTGGAGCTTCGTAGTGGTGGCTTCACAAGTGGAGAGAAAATTTGGCATGAGTTCAAAGCTAAGAGTCAGCGCCGGTGATACACAGTTCCTGGTGGAGCGGCATGTGCAAGTGGATAGGCATAGCTTTGAGGAGATCGTGTCAGGTGATACAGCATGTACTGATGTAGAAATGTTGTAGGTTCTCCAAGAAAGTCCAGAGAAAGTAATGCAGCTGCTAAGTAGAAGGGATCCTAAAATTTCAAGATGGTGCCAAGAAGCAAGCATAGTCTTCAGCACTGGAGGCGGTCATCCCAGAGCCCTTAAAGGTGTACAATAGCTGAAGAGGATTGGCAGAGGCTGTTAGATATATATGCCCTAGAAGCCAGAATTGGCTGACACTTGTAATACACTTCTAGGGGCAAAATTGTAATTTTGACTAAAATAAATAAAATGGGTTATTTTCTATCACATATGTGTATTTAGTATCTGTGATACATCCTTTAAGTTAATGGTAATGATAATTTATATTTTCAAGAGTTGAAAATTTAAGACATGAATAATCATTATTAACTCATAAAATGCTTCCAACCATAGGATCATCACGAGGATGGTGATTGATCCGGAAGGTTGGTGTACAATTGCTTCTCTTTAGTAGATGAGTCTTGAGTCTATGGTGTGGAGACACCGGAGTGAGAGTACAGATACTCATTAAAGAACGAGGGCACTGAGCGTGACCACCTTGAGTAGTCATTAGGATGTCTACCTTCTCGTCAATGACTGACTCAATGCTGCAGTGGTGTGTCTGGTTCTTTGACCTGAGATGCATCGACAGTTCACCTTGAGGGTGTTATAGTTTGACTACACCATAACTCGGTCTCCTAGCCATATGGAATCCTGAGGTGTATGTTGGCTATAGCATGTTCATTGTAGGAATCGGATAGCATCAAGATGGAATCTATCTACCTCGGTGGTAGAGGAGCAGCCCTATGATGATCATGAGAATCAAGTTCAGAAGTCCATGGCCATGGCAGAGTGAAATAATAGAAAGAGTTTCTATTTAGGTTTTCACATCGGACTTGAATCGAATGATTACATCATATGACAGAAGACTAGGGTTTGACGAGTTCACCTTAACCCTAATCTGATCAGGGCTCAAGATAGAAGAACTTAATCACACAGGTAGCTGCACCAAGAGGTTCACATTCAGCTCTGATGGGTTGCCACCATATACTGCTAGGTGTCACTGGTGGATTTTGGGAGCAATTAGAATGATTTAGATGATCGATCATTCTAGCTGTTCGAATCAGAAGAGTTCTGATCCATCGAAAGGAGTTTCGATGATGTCGATGATAGAGATCATGACATATCCCATTACCATACAGAACTGAACCTAACTGGGATCACACAAACAAGGGTTTGAATCTGGTGATCATCAATTGAACTGATCTAGTTCAATTGATCTGAATGAGATTCAATTAGGTTCAAGGAAATCGTGCTTGCACTCGATTGAACCTAACGTTCTTCTTTTACTATCATAAATAGTTGTCCTGACTGAGCCAAAGAAGTTTGTGCTCGTTCAGAGGCCTTCACTTGGTCTGACTGGAGCCTGTCCAGGTCAGAAAAGGGTTGTCTTATTTTGTAAGACAATACCTGCCATTTTTGGTCACCTGCCATTTCTCATCCTTTGACTTTGGTCAAAAGCTAATCTTTGACTGGTCAAACGTTGACCATTGACACTTTGACTTCTATCCACGTGTCATGCACCTATTGGAGAGCTGGTGGGGGCCTGTCCTCCTACCAGAACCTGGCAAGGAGGAGGGTGCACACCACCCTTGGCGTGTGCCCAAGCTGGAGGCGCCCAGGAGTCCCTGTTGGATAGGGACTCCATCTCCTTTTTGGATTCCGATTAGAGTTCTCCTAAGAACCAAGCTTTGACTGGTCTTAGGTGCCATCTAAGGAGGAATCCAAGGGACTATATTCCCACCAATTAGATTTAGATCTGATTTCACAAAGGATTGTGATTGGTTGGGAAAAAGAGCAGTTGGATCTCGCTTAGTCTATAAATAAGAGAGTAATTGAGATTTCCATGCCCCAAGGCTGCCTCTCCTCTCCTCCTCCATGCCAAAGCATCTTCTCCCTCTCCTCTCCATGTCCAAAAGTATTTTGGGTTCTTGGTTGATGCAATCCAAATGAGAGAAAGGTGACTGAAAGCTAGAAGGCTGCGCTGCTGCAAAGGACAACTGCTGATCTTCAAAAGAAGTTTTGAAGATCCTCCAAGATCAGATCCAGATCTGATTTTTGGAGATGTGATAGAGAAGAAGAGGATCTCCAGATCCAACCTAAGTGGATACTGGTAGAGGCTAGGCACTTGCGTGAACCTTCCGCTGCTTACAGGATCATCAACGGGTAATAGGATTACCCACTTCAAGGTAAATTAAATTTGATTTAATTTATCTAAATTTATTTTAATTATTAAAATAATAATTAGATCTGAAATATCCAGATCTGATCTAGATCAAAGAAAAAATTTTTAAAATATATCTCTTGATCTGATCAGATCTGAACGAACCTGGTCCGGAAAATCAGGATTTTCCTTCAACTGGTATCAGAGCCAAGGTTCTAAAAGTATTTAGATCTAATTTTAAATTTATTTTAATTAAAAAATAAGTGATTTTAGATGTCACATGAGATGTGATCAGATCTGAAATTAGAAAAAATTAAAATTAAATGATTTGGATCTAAGATTAGAAAATATGCATGACTAGTTCTAAAATAGAATAGTTCTATAGAATAGTCTTGCATGTTTTTAATTTAATTTGATTAAATCATATTTTAGATCTATTTATTTACTATTTTTTGATATTATAATTATTATAATAACATCTAAAAAATAGTAAATAAAAATTATTTAATTTTAAATATCATATGAGATATGATTGATGCATGTCTAGACTAGTTGTAGAATAGTTCTACATAATTATCTAGATTAGGGTTTATTTTGATAAGATCAATTTAAATCTAATTTTTAGATTATTATGAGATAATTTAGATCTGAAAAATATGCATGATTTGATACATGAGATGTATGCAAAATATGCCATGATTAGATCTAATTTGTATATGAGATATATGATATAGATCTAAAACTATTTTGTAGTATTGCATGTTCCTGATTAAGGCGTTCCTCTTGGCCGTCCGGTCATAAGAACGAAGAAGGGTTTAAAGGCCCTCTCTTCCCATTCGATGGGGTGTTCTTATGATGTGTAGGGGTGCTGCGTGTTCGTCCTTAATCAGAAATCCAAAACTTACTTTCTGCAAAACCCTAGATCCTGAAACCCTAGGATTTATTGTGCATATTTTGTTTATGAACCCTACTTAATTAAAGAATTAAGATTATGAAATATTAATTAGGTCTAAAATTGAGAATTTCAGATCTAAGACATATTCATAATACTGGGTTCGGGCTTGGGTAGCTCAATTAGGTCTAAGCGGTTGATCAAACCGAATCAAGAGTTGGTTAGATGGGATCAACAATGCTTAAATTGACCAGCCTAATAGGATTAAGTCTGGGTCAAGATCGAGTCACGATCAAGCAAGACCTAATTAGGCTCAGAGGTTAGAGTCTGGATTGTAGGCTAACCCAATTGGTTCTGGCTCAACAATTTGGTGTCTAAGGTAAGTTTGGCACATACGACCGACTGATTTTTAATTGGAAGCTACTCGACCTGAATGCATTCTTGTACGAGTTAATGGCATATTCCTTCCACCGGATCTCACTTACCTGGCCATATCTGTTGACACAGTTCTGATCTGAGGTGGTCAATAATCCGAGCTAACCCATGCCACTAGGTTAGTCATAATTGTTATGACTATGACAAGTCTAGTTTAATGAGACCTGAATCAATTCTCCCTAAGAAAAGATTAAGTCTGAGGTCTTCCACCATTGTAGATGTGCGGGCCCTTCCCGGGGTTGATTGTTCTCGGCTGGATACAGTGGCTCAGTTGCACCGAAAAGATGCAACCATGTCTATTAGGCATTGGATGCTATGGGCTGGAGGATGAGTTGGGCTCAATATTTTGGATACGGTGAGAGACTCAATTAGGAATTCAGTCTGTGCAAATGGTGGGTCTGACTTAACTAAGGAGTGGATCAATATTTTGGATATGGTGAGATTCATGAATTAGAGACCAAGTTTGGGTGCACCATGATTAGAGAATCATTGAACAAGAGTTGTTCACTCATTGGCTAACCCATCACCAATAACTATTAGGTGAGGTGATGAGTCAGTTGGTGAGACCGCACCACCCACTAGAAATCATTAATCGTGGAGATTTTCGCATCTCTACAGAGGGAGTGTAGGGATCCGAGAAAATAGTGGGAGCTAATTTATTTAAAAATAAAATTTCTAAATAAATTGGTCAAGTCATAATTACAGTATCTAACTAGAATCTTTGACTCTCTACAGGAAAATATCTGCGTCCAACCCATTGGCATGTATCCTGGACACACATAGACTGACCGAACCCAATTATAAAGATTGGCTAACGAACTACAAAATCATTTTGAGTTTTGAGAAGTTAACCTACGTATTGGACCAGGACCCTCCCACCATACCAGCTCGTCCATCCACTGAACAGAGAGCATCTTTGGAAAAATGGATAGACGAAGATAATAAGGCCAGATATTATATATTGGGCTCGATGTCTGATGAGCTCCAGCACCAACATGAAGATATCGGGACTGCTCGCCAAATGTTGGCTCACCTGTAGGAGATGTTTGGTGAACAGAGTCACGCAGCCAAGTATCAAGTCACTAAACAACTTTTTAAGGCTAAGATGCGTGATGGGCAGTCAGTCCAAGATCACTGTCTGATGATGATCAAGGATATGGAAGAGCTTGAGAAGCTCGGTGTGAAGTTAGACTTGAATCTGCAGAACAATATTATTCTGCAATCCTTGACTGAAGAGTTACTGGGCATCAGAGTTCCATCAACATGAAACTCCTGAAGAGTCCCAATCCAGTGGCATTCTTGAACCTAGTGTCCTAAACGAATGAAACTCATGATCATAGAGTCCTAGACCAGTGGAACTTTTGATCAGAGAGTCCCAAATGAGTTGGACTCAGAGTCTTAGTTCACTAGGACTCTTGGTCATGGTATCCCAGTCCAATGGGACTCTTGACCATAGAGTTCCAAATTATCAGGACTCTCGATCAAAGAATCCCGACACAAAGAACTCAGAGTCCCAGACCAGTGAAACTCTTGATCACAGAGTCTCAGTCCAGTGGAACTCTTGACCATAGAGTCTTTGATCATCGAGACTCAATATCAACCATTAGATCAGGTAGAAACTCCTATTATGTGTGACCCCATAGGTTCAAATTCTAAGTCGGTAGCATAGAAACTAATTTTCTGTACCAATCGATGTGAACATCTAGCAATGGTACCCAACATCCGGATAGGTCGAATAATTGCAATGCAACATCGACGAACCTGTGGCATATGGTTACCATATAATTCATCCCCTTGACCTTGATGCTCAAAGGATGATCTAGGGTTTACTATCAATCCTAAAATTCATCCATAGTATATTTCAAAACTCAGTATCTATCACATGAACCACCCCAACTGATGGTTTGCTAAATTGAAATACAGTGATGCACTTGCTCCAACACTTTGAGGGGTCAATCCCATCTTGACTCACACACCGACAAGTCAAGTACTTGACTGCATCCAGTAGCCTTCCATCACTGAATTAGAAATTTAGATAGTCCAGTACCAAAGTGCAGTGAGTTGCTTGCAGGTCACCGTAGTAATCTCAGGTCTAAGGGATACTTATACCTATATCCTTCGCGAGCAACTCTTGACAATAGAGAGCTCCACAGTTGGATCATGTTCAGTGAAATGTACCCCTACATTTTATTTGCATGCCATAACAGTGTCTCCATACTTCTTGGTTAAGAGGACAACTAACACTTATGGCATACAACAACCTACACTCGATACGTTGTCATCCTAGGTAATAATGAATCATTTGATCGTGAACACATTTGAGAACTAAATGACAAATCCTCCTTTATCGAGTCTAAATAGTCCTAAGGACTTCATCACGAAGAGTTCATTATAGAAAGATGCACAAAGTGATGAAAAGGATAAAAAAATAATTTTATGTATTAATAATTTAAGTATAATTATATTTATCTCAATCATCTACAATCTAAATGATTGGCTTTAGGATATAATTTTCAACAACTTTCACTTAGACTAAAGCCACTCAGAATAGTATCGAATACCCATCTTTCATTAGTGATTATCGAACTCTTTGATTCCTAGAGCTTTAGTAAAGGGGTCGGCCATGTTCTCCTTTTCATTGATCTTCTAAAGCTCAACGTCACCTCGCTCCATGATTTTTTGTACAAGATGGTAGTGACACAAAATATGTTTGGTATGTTGATTTGCCTTCGGCTTCTTCACTTGTGCTATGGCTCCAGTGCTGTCACAGTATAGCAAAACTGGACCATCTAAGGAGGGTGCCACTGCCAGCTCACCGATGAACTTTCGTAGCCACACAACTTTCTTCGCAGCATCAGATGCCGTGACATACTCCATCTTGCACATAGAATTGGCTATAGTGTGCTACTTGGAACTCTTTCAGCAGACTGCTCCACCATTTAGGGTAAACATAAAATTTGACACACTTTTGCTATTATCATGATCTGATTGGAAATTGAAATCTATATATCCCACAAGTTTCAAGTCAGTATCTCCATAGATGAGCTACTGATCCTTGGTATTTCTCAAATACTTCAGGATTGTCTTCATAACCTTCCAGTGATTCTCACCTGGGTCAAATTGGTATCTGCTCACTACCCCTAGTGAGTATGCCACGTCTGGTCTTGTACACATCATGGTGTACATAATAGAACCTACTATCGAAGCATATGGTATTCTACTCATACGCTCTCTCTCTCTTGAGGAGTTGTCGGACAATCCCTCTTCGAGAGCGAAATTTCATGGTCTATCGAAAGATAGCCCTTTTTGAAATTCTCCATGCTGAACCTCTTCAGCATGGTATCAATATACATGGACTGGGATAATCCTAGCAACCTTTTGGATCTATCCCCATAGATCTTCATCCTTAGGATTTAGGAAGCTTCTCTCAAGTTCTTCATGGAGAATTGAGACGACAGCCAAACCTTTATTTTCTGTAATGCAGGGATGTCATTTTTTATTAAAAGAATGTCATCAACATACAGTACAAGAAATAAAACAACAGAACCGTTGGCCCATTTATACACGCAGGGTTCTTCTCCATTCTTAACAAAGCCATATGTTCTGATTACTTTATCAAAATGCATGTTCCAACTCTACGATGTCTGCTTCAATCCATAGATGGATCTTTGAAGCCTGCACACCTTAGACTCGTCTGTGTATGTGAAACCCTCAAGCTGTATCATAAATACCTCTTCATCCAGCTCTCCATTTAGGAAAGCTATTTTCACATTCATTTGCCAGATCTCATAGTCTAGGTATGCCGCTATCACAAACATGATCCAAATAGATTTGAGCATTGCCACTGGAGAAAACATCTCATCATAGTCAATACCATAATACTGATGATATCTCTTGGCAACTAGATGGACTTTATAGGTCTCCATCTTTTCATCTACGTCCTATTTTCTTTTGAAAATTTACTTACACCCAATGAATTTTACTCCTTCAGGTGGATCAACTAGTATTCATACACTATTGACCTTCATGAACTCCATTTCAGATTTCATGGCTTTCAGCCACATATTGGAGTTAGACCTCAGCATGGCATCCATGTAGGTAATTGGATCCTCATTGTTCTAATCGAGTTCGATAGGATCACCATTCTGAACCAAGAAACCATAGTATCTATCTAGTTAACGTGGTACTCTACCGGATCTTCTTGGTGCCATTTCAATAGGCTCTAAATTTGATCTTATCAAATCTAATTCTACAGGTTCACTAGAATGTGTCGGTTCTTCCACTTATCGAACTTCATTAAGTTCAACATTAGAGACAGCTATTTCTTTACTAAGGAACTCCTTTTCCAAAAAGACTGCTCTATTGCTGATGAACACCTTTTGTTTTTCAGCAAGATAGAAGTAATAATTTCTAGTTTCCCTGGGATACCCTATGAATAAGCATTTATCGGACCTAGGTTCAAGCTTTTTCGGTTGCAAACATTTAACATAAGCCAGACATTCCGAAACCCTAAAGTGAGAGAGTGTCGTCTTACACTCAATCTATATCTCATATGGAGTCTTTACAATAGACTTGCTCGAAACATTATTCAAAATAAAATAGGCAGTTTCTAGTGCATCACCCAAAAATGAAATCAGTAGACTTGTAAACCCCATCATGAACCGAACCATGTCCAATAGGATTCAATTCCTCCTTTCAGATACACCATTATGTTGTAGTGTTCCAGGAGGGGTCCATTATGAGAGAATCTCATTTTCTTCTAGATATGTTAAAAACTAGTTAGAAAGATATTCACCTCCTAGGTCAGACCGAAGAATTATAATACACTTCTTAAGTTATTTTTCTACCTCATTTCGATATCGTTTGAACATTTCAAATGAATCAGATTTACTCTTCATAAGATAGACATACCCATACCTAGATAGATCGTCAATAAATGTAATGAAGTAGTAAAATCTACCTCTAGCATATGTGTTCATAGGTCCACATACATTAGTATGTACTAGACCTAGAAGCTCAGTGGCCCGCTCATCCTTTCCAGTAAAAGATGATTTGGTCATCTTAACAAGAAGACAAGACTTACAGGTATTTAATGATTCACAATCATCAATATCAAGGATATGCTCCTTGACTAACCTGTTAATCCTATTCTTATTTATATGACCGAGCCTATAGTACCAAAGATAAGCATTAGTGACATTATCTAGTTTTGGTCATTTATTCGAAGTGTACATTACACTAATAGGCTGTGATAAAATATAAATGCCATTTCTTAATTGTCCTTATATTATTGTAACATCATTCATAATGATATCGCAATAATATCCCTTTATTGATAAAGTATAACTATCTTGGGCCCAAAGCCTAATGGATATTATGTTCATCATAAAAGATGGATAATAGTGATAGTAACTTAAAATGATACTATTATTTTTGAAAAATAGTTTAAGAGTTTCCAATGCTAGAACTGGAACTTGACTTCCATCTCCAACATTAAGAAATCTATCATCATTCTCTAATTTTCTACCAATTTGAAGTCCATGCAATGAATTGCATATATGAATCAGACTTCCGGTATCTAATATCTAGGTAGATGTATCACATATGAAGAAATTGCAAGGTGTTATCATATAACAACCTTGATCAGTAACTACTTGCTGATTTCTACTATTCAGCCTATTTGGGTCAAGAGGACCATTCCTCTCTAGGTCTGCCTGATTAGGGTCAACACTAGACTCCTTGTTCTTAGGTCCTAAACACTTGCCACTATCCAACAGTGAATAGAGTGGACTAACTCTAGCCATTCTAATTATCTAAAAGAAAAATATGAAACCTTATTAGTACTTGAATTAATTAATTCTAAAGATTTGGACTTTAGTCTAAAGGTTCTCCTACTATTTTTAATGAATTGATAATCTCTACCTCCAATTCGAGAAATTACACTAACTTCTTAGCGGGTATTGGAATCCACATAGACTACATACAAGCCCGAGGAAAGCTTTGGCTAATCCGTGTGCATCTACAGATAGGTTCACAACTGATTATTTCTTCAAATAATTTTTAGTATTTAGGTTTTGCCCCAGATGCCAAATCAGTAGGCTATGGCCTCCACTGAAAAGGTTTGGTTAGATCCAACTATTAACATGATTGATTTTGGTGCATCAAACCAATGATAACCAGGTCTGAGGAAAGCTCTGGCTAATCTGATCACCATTAAGAGAGTGTGACCTAATCATCATATGATGTACAGTAATTTTAATATCTAAATAAACACCAAGTGTAAGGCACCTCCAATATTCGCCTAGAAAATTGGACTTATTATTATTCACCTTAATGGAAGGCTATGATTCGGTTATCCCCATAACTTAGTCATTTTAAGGATCTAATAATTTAGAGAATTTAGTTTACATGTGATTTAAGGATAGAAAGGACATGGACCAAATTCTCCTACTGACTTCACCAAGTCAAATTCTCCCACTAACTTCATCAAGTTAATAGGTTAGGACAAGGATCAATTTAAGTCCATGGGCACCTAATTCAGTCTTACTGATTGAAGTCAATCAAACTAATTTCTAATGACATGGGTCAGTCTGAATCACCAAGTGATCTAATCAAATTCCAATCGAGCATGTCAGCCAGGTAAGTGAGATCAGTGGAAGGAAAATGCCATTAACTCATCAAAGATCGAATCAGTGCGAGTAGCTCCCAATTAAAAATCACTGATCTAAACTGCCAAACTTACCTTAGACACCAACCAGTTAATTAGGTTTAATCTCATCAACTTAGCAATTTTGGGCTAGACCACTTAGCCATTAATTAAGTCCATCTTGGTCTTGTTAAAGATATGAACTCATCCAACTACAACCATTGAAGTTGATTCTAAAGTGTCCTTGACCTAATCTAATTCAACACTTGGTTAGATTTGATCAATTACTCTAGATTAATCCATTCTTTAACTAACCTTAGGTCTAACCCAATTTATGAATCTAATTCATCTAACCCTTTAACCCACAGTCTTATGATTTTGTCTTAGGATCTTAATTCACAATTCTAGACCCTATGAACAATACTTAATTCTTTTAATTAAGTTTTTGGGTTGATGGATCAGGGTTCGACATTTCAAAAATAGTTTTTAAATTTTGAAAAGGTTTTATTTTCTATTTTCCAAATGGGTCGACTCATTTTAGAAATGGGTCGGCTCATTTCTCAAACAGCAACATATTGCTAGTTTTAAATAGAAAACAAAGCATAATAAAAATTAAACTATGAATCAATCTTTAGATTTAATCAAAAATATATTCATGTTTAATTTTTTAATTAAAATAACTTTAATCATTAAAATTCTTTCACAGTTCATCTTAATGAATGAGTTCACGGTGGCACCCCTACCACCATAAGGGATTCCTACTGAATGGGAGGACATGGCCTTTAAACCATACTTGTCCCTTATGATCGGATGACTTGATGGCTCATTCATTCTCGATTACTAAGTTATCTAGATTAAGCATATCAAATATACTAACATTTAATTTCTAATTACATATTAGACAGGTCAAGCAACCATGTTGCTCTAATACCATTGAAGAAAATCGAGCAAGATTTTAGCATGCATTTTTAAAATATTTTTAAAATTAAAGTAGTAAAAACTAAAATTAATTAAATATTAATCTACTGCATGCATTGATCTAATCAATTTAAATCCTACTCAGGATCTAGACATGCTAATATGTAATTTAAAATTTAAATATGATTGATCAGCAAATCGAATCTACTGACTGATACGAGTTAAGAACTTGATACCTATGCACGGGTAGTTGATCTCCATAATCTGAATCCACCAAAATAAGTTATGATATCTCACCATAGCTGCACACGTATCCGGCCTCTATGGTTGGTCCATATGGATTTTCTGGTCCCAATCAGCCCCACTGGAGTGCTAGCTCCTCATCAGGGCCTTCAATGGCTGATCACGATCGATCCAATTGTTTGCCTTCTTTTTGATCTCCTAGAAACTCTAAAAAATCAAAACATGTGCTTCAGAGGATGGTGAAGTGGTGTTTTAAATTTGGTAGTGATCCGATGCTCACACCACTCGATCTCTCCATCCGAACCCAGATTCCCAAGTCTTCGATTTCGCTCGGCCCAAAAACCCTAATGCACCGAAAACCCTCTCACACCCTCTCTGTGTTGAGTTTTTCCATGAAACAAGCTTTCATGAAAAGATGACTTTTTAATCTATAAACCTTATTTAGATCATATCTAAAAATTAGGTGTCCTTAGATATGAAAATAAGAAGAGAATAGAGGCATGAAGGAAAAATAAAGTGTTGTAGGACTCTGCTCACCTTCACTCCAGGATTGTTTTTGCTCAAAACCAATGCCCAATTGCTTTCAAATTTTTACCACAAAATGAAAACCCATTAGGCTTCATGCACAAAATTCTCATAATTTATTGCATGAAAAATCAGTGGAAATTTTGTGTGGAGTGGATAGGTTCAGATTGGTTGAACTAGTTTCAACCAACTTCTAGTATTTGAATTCAAATGGGGTCTTATCCTTTTCCAACGCCTCATCCAAGAGGGTGACAAGTAGAAGGACTCACTTTTTGCTTTCCCTCTATCAGAAATTTCCAAAAAAAAAAAGTGCAACAAAAGGTTTAGGTAGGCGTGGAGAATGGATAAGAAAGAGATTAGGTTTTTCAAATTTCAAACTAACCAAGTTGAATTCAAAATTCAACTTTGTTTGAACTGGTCCAACCCTTGGACCAGGTCAAAGGCAGAAGAGACCAAGGGCGTACATTCATTTCTGCATGAGAAATCTCATGCAAAAATTAGAGGAGGGCATGGGTCAAGGTGGAAAAGTCAAATATGGTGGGTGCTAGCGAGAATTGAAATTCAAATCTCATTTGACTTGGTCCTAATTAGTTTCAACCAAATCAATTAATTTAAACCAATTAGACCAAGTTTAATCCAACCAAATTAGGCTTAATTCGAACCAATAAAATTTTAATTAAATTAAAAGTTAATTAGATTTAGGTCTTAATCAAATTAGGATCGAATCTTCCTTAGCGATTAGGTCATCTCATGATCTGATTAGATCAAACCCAATCGAATCAAATTCATTAGACTTGATCAAATCCTCATCGCTCAATCAAATTAAGCTAATCAGCAATCGAATTATTAATTAATCCTCTAATAATATTAGAGTCCCAATCGGGTGGATCATCGGGCATCGGAGTCCCATCAACATGAAACTCCTGAAGAGTCCCACATCGATAAGCCAAGTACTTGACTGCACCTAGTAGCCTTACATCACTGTATTAGAAATTCAGACAGTTTGGTACCTAAGTATAGTGAGCTGCTTGCAGGTCACTGTGGTGATCTCACGTCTAAGGGACAAATATACCCATATCCTTCATGAGCAACTCTTGACAGTAGAGAGCTCTGCAGTTGGATCACGTTCAGTGAAATATACTCCTATACTTCACCTGCATGCCATAACAGTATCCCCATACTTCTTGATTAAGAGGACAACCAATACTTATGGCACACAACGATCTACACTCGATACGTTGTCGTCCTGGGTAATCATTTGGTTGTAAACACGTTTGGGGACTAAACGATAAATCCTTCTTTATTGAGTCTAAATAGTCCTAAGGACTTCATCACAGAAGAGTTCATTACAGAAAGATATACAAAATAATGAAAAGGCCAAATAATAATTTTATTTATTAATAATTCAAGTATAACTATATTTAGCTCAACCATCTATAATCTGAATGATTGGCTTTAGGATACAATTTTTAACAGGATGATCATCCCCAAGTGTCACACTTCCCCATCAATCTTAGTGTATGTAGAAAATCAAAACTGGTTTGGGGTGTAGTGATGCGAACAGTCTTAATCTAGGGTCCAAATTTTTGTGCTTTGACTATGACCATCCAACACCACCAAGAGGTCATCCTCCACCTCCTGATCAGTAACCGTACTTAGAGAATCTAATCCTCTATTTTTTTCTTTTGATTCTTCAACTACGAGCAATCATGATGAAAATGCCCAATCTCGTTGCACTTGTAACACTTTACTTATTTTTTGCCTTTTCGAAATTTTGATCGTTCCCTTGATTTTTCTCTTACCCTTCCTCTTTCAGATCTCTCCCCTATAGTCAAACCCTTCTAGGGAATGCCATCCTTGGTCATCTTCTCTCTCTACTCATTTGTACACAGCATCGAGATAATGTCTTGATAGTATAGTATCTCTTTTCCATAGGGCAGTGTCATGACTAGCGGATCATATGAAGGGGGCAGTGAACAAAGTAATGGCAACAATTTGTCTTCCTCCATCTTTATCCCGACATTCAGCAATTCATTGCTTATCTCCACCTTCAACCATGCGAAGGCTATACAACCTCTTCTTCAACATAAGTTTGTTGCACATATTCCTTCCCATGTAAAGATCTTGCAACTTTGACCAAAGTCCTTTAGGGGTTTTCTCTTCCAGCACTGAATAGAGGGCTGAGTCTGCCAAACATCCTCTAATCACAAAACATGCCCATTTCTCCGTTGACATCCATTATCAATCTATCATCCATTCCAATCTATTCTCCAAAGCTTGATCTAATTCATGCTATATAAGAAGATCCTTTACACGAACTTTCCACATTAAAAAGCTCCCTTTCTCATCAAACTTCTCAAATCTATCTTTATGCTACTTTCCATGACCAGATCCAAGTTACACAATGGCAAAATCACCAAGATAGATGAGAAATACCTAGATAGGAACCTATTGAAACTTCAGCCTATGTAGATCTCTTCCTTCTGCGATCTTCTTCTTCCTCCATATGATCTAAGCTTTGATACCAATTGAAAAGGATTGATTCATTGGAGATTAGAAGATCTGAAACTAGCAACCAAAGATCTCTAACCAGAAGGAGGCAGCAGCCTTGAAGAATAGACATCAAGAGATGGATGACAAATCCAAAGAGAGAGAGAAATTAGGTTTCAAGAAAAAAAGGGATTTCTATATTCTCTTCTTGTCAAAAAACATTACAGATACAAAATATATATAAATGCCCTGAGTCAACATGACTCGATCCTAAAAAATTTTTCTAGGCTAACTCATATAAGAAAGCACTCACCCAAGCCCATATCTTGTATACTCTCATCCCTAGGACTAAAGATCCAGTCCTATGCATAAGTTAGTCACCTTAAGACCTCTCAACCCAGACCTTAAGACCCCTTGGATTAGACCCAATCCAAGTCCAAACAAAGAAATCCATGCTCATCTGTCTGCCTATTTGAGCTGGCTCGATGATCACTTGAGCTAACTTGATCATCTGTCAAGCTACAGATTCTTGAAAATACATTCTCTATTTGTTTGAGAGAGCTGGCTCGATTTTGGCCTAGCCAACTCGATCTCATCCCGAGCCGGCTCGAGCTGTATCCGAGCCAGCTCGATAGTGTATCAATATTTCTTCTTAGTTGATATAACTTCAGCAAATCCAAGCCTCCAGGAGCTGCCACCTTGACTCTTTCATGGTCTCCCAAGCCTTGGGGAACCATCCTTGCTCTTTCAATGAGCCCACGAACCATGATCAGAAGTCTTATGTAAGAAATCAACATAAATCTGAGACTATAGATCTGGACTCTGGACTCTTCCAGGGATGAGAAGAAGAAAGAGAGAATATAGATCTGAGATACTCTCAAATAATCTCAAAAAGAAGGAGAAAAAGAGATGAATAAGACAATCCTAGAAGAAGACCCTCTTCTTCTTCTCTGTTCTCTCACCTAGACACATAGTTTCGTGTCTATGAATTCCTTATACCCCAATACTCTTTCTCCCTGATTTTCACATGTCCTAAAGATCTCTTAATGATTTGAAATATGTCCAAAAATCAGCCTAAAATTCATCCCATATAGAGAGATATAGAGGAGTCTTTGTTGGGTCAGACTGTTAGACTAGGAAAGACCAAAATAGGTAACTAGTTGGGGCGCCCAACACTTGGACGCCCCCTCCTTTCTTTTTGGCATGGACCATCAACAAATGTTGCACAAAACTCCCTCGTTTACACCAAACAAAAAGTGAGAAAATGGGGAGAGGAGGGCGGCATTCATGGGAGGAGTTTTTGTTTCCTAAAACTTCATCCATGGGAAAGTTCAAATCAAATTCAAACTTCGTCCTTTGACTAGGTCTACAACTAATTGTCATGAGAAATAGAGGAGAGGAGTGGGCATGCATGAAGACCAAGGAGAGGGGGTTTTTGTTGCACAAAATAGAGAGAGTGGGCATGGAGGGCGTGGGATATAGATGGCATAAGATAAATAGATCCTAGTCTTGCTAGGATTCCTTGTTTGACTTGGTCAAACATGGTTTCTCAAATCAAATCAAATCAAATCAGAATTAATTCAATCTAATTAAATTAGATTCTAAACTAATTAAGAACTTAATTAAATTAAATTAAATTAAATTAAATTTTAATTTAATTTTTTAATCAATTTAGAAAATTAGGTTGACCTAAGTCCTAGTTAAACTAGGACTAGTTCTTTCTTGTGCTTGGCTTATCCAATAAACCAATTAGACTTGATCCAATCAAGTCCAAACCAAATTTAATTAAATCATATTCAATTAGACTTAATCTCAATCCTTTGGTTTAATCAAATTAAGCTAATTAGCAATCTAATTGCTAATCGATCCTTCTACAATACTTGCTAATCGATCATTTAACCCTCGAGCGATTCTTAATCATTGATCAACCATCCGATCAGATCATGAGCTCTAATGTGTATGACCTCATAGGTCCAAACCTAAGCCAGTAGCATAGAAATAAATTCTATACCAATCAAAGTAACCATCTAGTAATGGTATTCGACGATCAGATAGGTCGAATGTGTAGAACAACATCCTTAGAACCCATGTGGATAAAGTTTCTATATAATTGATTTCCTTGACCAAAATGCTCGTAGGACACCTCAAAGTTCAACTGTCAACTCTGATCAGGTTGTCCATATTGTATTTTAAAATACCAAATCCATCTAATGGATTATCCTGGCTAAGGTCTTGCTATATTGAAATGCAGTGATACATTGTTCTCCAACTCTTGGAGTGGTCAATCCCATCTTGATCATATATCGACTTTGCAAGTACTTGACTGTGCCCAGAAGCCTTCTAGTACTGAATTAAAAATTCAATTAGTCCGATACCAAAGTATAATGAGTTGCTTGTAAGTCACTGATGTGATCTTAGGTCTAAAAGATATTTATATCTATATCCCATCAAAGACATTCTCGATAGTAGAATGCTCTAGAGTTGGTCATGTTCAGTAACAATGTACCCCTACATCTCATCTATATGCCAACCAGTGTCTCCACACTCCTTGGTTAAGAGTACAACCAACCAACATGGCATATAGTGACCTATGCTCGATAGACGTTGTCATTCTTATTAACAGCTTATCATTTGATCATGGACAGTTTTAAGGACTAATTGATAAATCATCTCTTTATCGAACCTAAATAGTTTTAAGAACTGAAGAAAAAATCCTGTTTCTCGGATCAGATTCGTTCAGATCTAATTTGACTAAGAGGAATATTTCAAAAATATTTCTCTTAGATCTAAATCAGATCTGATACTTTTCAGATTTGATTTGATGGATCTAATAAAATAAAATAAAATAATTAAATTTAATTTAATTTATACCTTATTCTTGGGTAATCTTATTACATTATGATGATCCTACTGATTGCCTGAGGTTCTGGATGCAGCCATGCAATCGCCTGGCCTCTACCGATATCCACTCGGGCAGGATCTGGAGATCATCTTCTTCTTAATCCTTCCTCCAAAGCTCAAATCTAAATTTGATCTTGAAGATCGTTCAAAATAATTTTTGAAGATCCGATGTCGTCTCTTGCAGCAGTGCTGCCTTTCTTTCTTTCTTGTCGCCTTTCTCTTTCTTGGATCGCACCAAACTTAAGCCCAAGGCCTCTTGGGCATGGAGAGGAGAGAAAGGATTAGAGGTAGGCATGGAGGAGAGGGGAGAGGGCTATGTGGCATGGGCAAGGAGAGAACTCTCTCAAAACTAGGTGCAGACAGGGATTTATATAGATCCTACTGTGACATGCAGTGCCACATCATCCCGGCCTAATCATGTCTCTTACGTGCAATCAGATCTAAATCTGATTGGTGGAGATGATATCACCTGATCCAATCAAATGAGAGCCCCTCTGAAACATCCTTGGGTGGCACCAAGATTGGTCAAAGTAGAGTCTTTAGCGCCACCTTGTTTGATACCAATGAAGCAACCTGGAGTCCCATATGTATGGGACTCCTAGGCATCATTATCCTTAGGTGCATGCCTCCCTAGGTGTGCACCTCCTTCTTTCCTCTTTCTTGCAGAGGGACAAACCCTCATCTACTCTCCTATGAGTGCATGACACATGGGCAGATGTCTAAGTATCAAAGGATCAATATTTGACCAAAGTCAAAAGACAAGAATTAGCAAGTGACGAAAAATGGTAGGTGTTGTCTCAAATTTATCTCATAAATTAAGACAACCCTTTTCTGACCTAGACAAGCTTCAGTCAAGACCATGTAAAGGTACCTGAGTGAGGCACAAACACATTTGGCTCAGTCGAGACAACTTTTGATGATTGTTGAAAAAGGAGAACATTAGGCTCAATCATGTGCTAGCATGATTTTCTTGAACCTAATTGAATCTAATTCAAATCAATTGAACTGGGTTAGTCCAATTGATGATATTCCAGATCCAAACCCTTGTTTGTGTGATCCAGTTAGGTTCAATTTCTGTATGGTAATGGAGATATATCATGATCTCTATCATCGACATCATCGAAACTCCTTTCGATGGATCAGAACTTTTCTGATTCAGACAACTAGAATGATCGATCATCTAAATCATTCTAATTGCTTCCAAAATCCACCAGTGACACCTAGCAGTATATGGTGGCAACCCATCAGAACTAAAAATGAACCTCTTGGTGTAGCTATCTGTGTGATTAAGTTCTTCTATCTTGAGCTCCGATCAGATTAGGGTTAAGGTGAACTCGTCAAACCCTAATTTCTATCATATGAATTAATCATTTGATTCAAAGTCCTAATGTGAAAACCTTAATAGAAACTCTTTCTATTATTTCACTCTGCCATGGCCATGGGCTTATGGACTTGATTCTCATGATCATCATAGGGCTGCTCCTCATCCACCGAGGTAGATAGATTTCCATCTTGGTGCAATCCAATTCCTACAATGAACATGCTATAGCCAACATACACCTCAGGGATTCCGAATGGCTAGGAGATCGAGTCATGGTGTAGTCAAACTATAACACCCTCAAGGTGAACTGCCGATGCACCTCAGGTCAAAGAACCAGACACACCACTGCAGCTTCGAGTCAGTCATCGACGAGAAGGTAGACTTTCCTTATGACTACTCGAGGTGGTCACGCTCAGTGCCCTCGTTCTCTAACGAGTACCTGTACTCTCGCTCTGGTGTCTCTACACCGTAGACTCAAGACTCATCTACTATAAAGAAGCGATTGTACACCAACCTTCTGGATCAATCACCATCCTCATGATGATCCTATGGTCAGGAGCATTTTATGAGTTAATAATGAAAATTCATGTCTTAAATTTTCAACTCTTGAAAATAAGAATTATCATTACCATTAACTCAAAGGGATGTATCACAGACACTAAATACACATATGTGATAGAAAATAACCCATTTTATTATTTATAGTCAAAATTATAATTTTGCCCTTAGAAGTGTATTACAAGTGTCAGCCAATTTCTGGCTTCTAGGGCACACATATCTAACAAACTCCCACTTGACCTAAAGCCAATTGGCTACAAATCTAAGTCCCATCTTCTCAAGGTGGGCTTCGATCTTCTGCTGGCCCAACGGCTTTGTAAGTGGGTCTGCCTGCATTGTCTGCGGAGTCGACTCTCTTGACCTCGACGTAACCCTTCTCGAGGTAATCACGGATGAGGTGGTATCGCCGCTCGATGTGCTTGGATTTCTGGTGAGACCTCGGCTCCTTAGCAAGGGCTATGGCACCATTGTTGTCGCAGTATAGAGGAATGGCATCTGATGGCATCACTCCGATCTCTGCGGCAAACTTCTTGTACCAGAATGCCTCCTTCACAGCTTCTGATGCAGCGATGTATTCTGCTTCCATGGTGGAATCTGCTATCACTGTCTGCTTGAAACTCTTCCAACTGACAGCTCCACCATTGCACACAAATAGACTTTCAGATGTCGACTTTCGATCATCTACATCAGACATAAAATCCTGAGTCTGTATACCCCCTGGACTTGGAGTTCTCCATTACCAAAGACCAACAACATATCCTTAGTTCTTCTCAAGTACTTAAGGATACATTTCACAGAAGTCCAGTGTTCTTCACCTGGATTCGACTGATATCTGCTCGTGACACTCACAGCATGGGCTATATCAGGTCGTGTACATAACATGGCATACATGAGGCTCCCTATTGCTGAAGCATAAGGGATCTTGCTCATGCATTCTATTTCCTCAGGTGTGCTAGGGCACATCTTCTTGGAAAGATGAATGCCATGTCTGAAGGGTACTAAACCCCTCTTAGAGTTTTTCATGCTAAACCTCTTTAGCACTTCCTCTATGTACATCTTCTGTGAAAGTCCTAGCATCCTATTCGGTCTATCTCTATAGACCTTAATTCCTAGAATAAAGGATGCTTCTCCTAGGTCTTTCATGGAGAATTCTTTAGATAACCATATTTTAACTATGGTCAACATGGGAATATCATTCCCAATAAGGAGGATGTCATCCACGTACAATACGAGGAAGACAACAGCGCTCCCACTGACCTTTTTGAAGACACATGGCTCCTCCTCATTTTTGATGAAACCAAATAATTTGATCACATCATTAAAATGAGTATTCCAGCTCCGAGATGCTTGCTTAAGTCCATATATGGACCTTTGCAGCTTGCATACCTTGTGATCATCATCACTGGATGTGAAACCTAGCGGCTGTTCCATATAGATATCTTCCTCAAGATATCCATTTAAGAATGCCATTTTCACGTCCATTTGCCATATTTCATAATCGAAATAGGCTGCAACAGCAAGCAATGTGCGGATGGATTTTAGCATAGCTACTGGCGAAAAGGTATCCTGATAGTCAATGCCTTCGCGTTGACTATAACCTTTTGCCACTAATCTAGCCTTTGAATGTCTCCACATTTCCATCTGCACCAATCTTTCTCTTGTAGATCCATTTACACCCAATAGGTACTATACCTTCTGGTGGATCTACCAAGGTCCAGACTTGGTTTGAGTGCATCGAGTCAATTTCTGACTTCATTGCCTCTAACCATTTCTCGGAGTCGATATCTGATATCGCCTCGTTATAGGTTTTGGGATCATCACCATGAACCCCATTACCTACGAGGAACATTTTCTCTACATCCTCTGAAATAGTACCTAAGTATCTCTCAGGGGGATGGAAAATCCTTTTCGATCTACGAGGTGGAGGAGGTAGTGATTGGATTGGCTTAACCTGATTTGGTTCCATTTGGTCCTTAGCTCATTGCTCTTGTGAGACTTTCTCATCAAGCTTGATCTGCTTTCCAATGCCGCTATCTTGAATAAACTATTTTTCAAGAAAGATGGCATGTCGACTCACAATCACATTGTGATCTTCTGGAATGTAGAAATAATATCCTAATGACTCTTTAGGATATCCTATGAATCGAGCTCTAAAGGACCTAAAGTCTAACTTGTCCGCTTGTTGTCTTTTGACATGAGCCGGACAACCCCAAATTCTGAGATGACTCAGACTTGGTTTCTTACCATGCCATATCTCATACGGTGTGGTAGGAATGATTTTAGAAGGAACCCTATTCAGTAAGTATATTGCAGTTAACAAACTAGTCCCCAAAAAAAATCAGGAAGGTCTGTGAAGCTCATCATGGATCGGACCATATCTAATAGGATCCGATTCCTCCATTCTGAAACCCCGTTGAGTTGAGGTGTTCCTGGTGGAGTCCATTGAGAGACTATGCCATTTTCTTGAGATAGTCCAGGAATTTCGACTAAGGTATTCACCTCCTCGATCTGATCGAAGAACCTTAATGGTTTTTTAGTTTGCTTTTCTACTTCATGTCTGAATTCTTTGAACTTTTCAAAAGCTTCAGACTTGTGTCTCATAAGATACACATACCCATACCTAGATAAATCATCGGTAAAGGTTATGAAGTAGACAAAGTTGCCTCTAGCCGGCACATCAAATGGGCCGCACACATCAGTATGTACTAGGGCAAGAAGATCCATGGCCCTTTCCCCATGTCCTACAAAAGGGAGCTTAGTCATTTTGCCATGAAGACAAGATTCACAAATTGGATATGACTCGAAAGTCAATGGACTCAATAGCCCATTTTCTTCAATTTGTTAACCCTATCTTCTGCTATATGACCTAGTCTTAGGTGCCATAGATACCTATCATTTGGACTATCCCTAGGTCATTTTGATTTTATGGCATTCACATTTTGCTCGATATTAAAAATAGATACATCAACATGTAACTGATAAAGACCGTTAATAAGGAAACCACTTGCAATTTTATTTCTTTCATAAAGAATGTTACAATGGTCCTTAAGAAAACTAATTACATAGCCTTCTAGTGCTAAGCATGAAACAGAAATCAAATTTCTGCTTGCTGCAGGCACATAATAACAACCCTTTAATACTAAGTCTAAATCAGATGGTAGTCGAAGAGGATATGTTTCCACGGCTATAGCAGCAACTCTTGCTCTATTTTCGACACATAGGATCATCTCACAATCCCTCAGCCTCTTGCCATCCTCAAGATCCTGCATGGAAGTGCACAAATGAGCACAGTCAAGCATCCAATTGGATGCAGAAGAAATCATAAGGTTAGACAAATAATGAGCATACCTCCAGAAGAACCTGCCTCCTTATTCTTCAGGGTGGCCAGGTAAGTAGGGCAGTTTCGCTTCTAGTGGTCGTCAGTATTGCAATGAAAATACTTTTCTTTATCAGCGGCCTTCTTCTTCAGCTCTGCTTTTTTCTTTCCTCCTTCCACCTTATGTCTTTTCATAGACTTCTTCTTTCCAAAAGACTTTCTCTTGGAAGAAGTCCGTTCCATAGCAAGCACTGAGCTTTTAAAATCTTTCATAGAAAGCTCAGCAGTAACCAGCATGTTCATAAGCTCGGCTAGAGAATTTTGAAGTTTATGCATATGGATAGCCTATCATTTGATTGTGGACAGTTTTAAGGACTAATTGATAAATCATCTCTTTATCGAACCTAAATAGTTTTAAGAACTTCATCAGAACAACGGAGTTCGTTAGAAGATGAAAACTTATGATGAAAATATCAAAAATATATTTTATTAATTAATAAATTAGTTATGATTATAATATAGCTCAACCATTAATAGACTGATGATTGGCTTTAGAATATTTTTCAATAACTCCCACTTGTCCTAAAGCCACTCGACATGGTATCTAATACCCATCTTTGACTTGTGGTTGTCAAACTTCTTATCGTCATAGCTTTAGTAATGGGGTCGATCAGGTTCTCCTTTCCATTGATCTTCTAAAGATTGATGTCACCTCGATCCATGATCTTTCAGACTAGATGGAAGTGGCATAGAATGTGCTTCGTCCACTAGTGTGCCTTTAGTTCCTTCGCCTGAGCTACGGCACCAGTATTATCGCAGTAGAGTAGGACCAGACATTTAGGAAGGGTGCTACTCCGAGCTCATGATAAACTTTCTTAGCCACATAGCTTCCTTTGTGGCATCTAATTTTGTGATGTACTCTACTTTGCGAATAGAGTTCGCCACAGTATGCTGCTTGAAACTCTTCCAGCAGATGGCTCCACCATTTAGAGTAAAAATATATTGTAACACGCTTCTACTATCATCATGGTTAGATTAAAAGCTAGAGTTTGTAAATCCGATAAGTTTCAAATCTAACTCGCCATAAACCAACCATTGGTCCTTAATATTTCTCAAATACTTAAGGATGGCTTTAACCACTTTTCAGTAGTTTTCTCCAAGGTCAGACTAGTATCTACTCACTACTCCTAGTGAGTATGCCACGTTTGGTCTCATATATATCATGGTATACATGATAGATCCCACTATCGACGCATATGGGACTCTACTCATACGCTCTCTCTCTCTCTCTCTTAAGGAGTTGTCGGACAATTCTTCTTAGAGAGAGAAATTTCATGGCCTATCGGAAGATAGCTCTTTTTAAAATTCTCCATGCTGAACCTCTTCAGCATAGTATCTATGTACGTAGACCAGATTAACCCAAGCATCCTTTTAGATCTATTCCTATAGATCTTCATTCCTAGGATGTAGGATGCTTCATCCAAGTCCTTCATGGAGAATTATGATGATAATCAGACTTTTATTCCCTATAGTATAGGAATATTATTTCTGATTAAGAGAATGTCATCCACATACAAGATAAGAAATACTGTTGCTGGACCATTTATCCATTTGTAAATGCAGGGCTCTTCTTCATTCTTAATGAAGCCATACATTTTGATTACACTATCAAAACACATGTTCCAACTCTGAGATGCCTACTTTAATTCATAAATGGATCTTTGAAGCTTGCACATCTTTAACTTATCTATGGATGTGAATCCCTCAAGTTATACCATATACACCTCTTCAGTCAGCTCTCCATTTAGAAAAGTTATCTTCACATCCATCTACCAGATCGTATGGTCCAAATGTGCAGCTATCGTAAGCATTATCCGAATGGATTTGAGCATTGCCACTGAAAAGAATATCTCATCATAGTCAATACCATAACATTGATAATACTCCTTGGCAATCAAACGGACTTTATAGATCTCTACCTTTTTGTCTGCACCCCTTTTCCTTTTGAAGACCCACTTACACCCAATGGGTTTAACCCCTTCGGGTGGGTCAACCAATATCCACATATCGTTAACTTTCATGAACTCCATTTCAGATTTCATGGCCTCAAGCCATTTTTTGAAATCAGATCTCTGCATAGCATCCATATAGGTGATCGGATACTCATCATTCTCATCGAGTTCAATGGAATCACTGTCCCGAACCAAAAAATCATAGATCTATCCAAGTGATGTGGTACTCTATCGGATCATCTTAATGGTGTAGGTACACTGGGCTCCAGATCTAATCTAATCAAATCCAACTCAGGTTTAGCTATAGATGTTGATTTTTCTACCTATTGAACTTCATGAAGTTTAAACTTAAAGGCAATAGTTTCTTCACTAAGAAACTTCTTTTTCAAAAAGATTGCCTTAAGGCTAACGAACATCTTTTATTCATCAGCATGATAGAAATAGTATCTTTTGATCTCTTTTGGGTACCCTATGAATGTGCACTTGTCAGACCTAGGTCCAACTTTATCTGTAACTAATCTTTTGACATAAGTCGGGCACCCCTAAATCCTAAGGTGTGAAAGTGCTAGCTTACGTCTTGTCCATATCCCATATGGCATCTTAACTATAGACTTACTTGAAATCCTATTTAACAAATAGCAAGCCAATTCGAGTGCATATCCCCAGAAGGATATCAACAAGTTGGCAAAATCCATCATGAATCGGACCATGTCTAACAGAGTCTGATTTCTTTTTTTAAACATACCATTATACTGTGGTGTTCCTGAAGAAGTCTATTGGGAGAGAATCCCATTCTCTCCTAGATATGTGAGAAACTCATCGAAAAGATTTTTTCCTCCTCAGTTAGATCGAAGAGTTTTAATACTCTTCTAGTTTAGTTTTCTACTTCATTTTAGAATCGTTTGAATATTTCAAATAAATCTGACTTGTGTTTCATCAAATAGAAATCGATATCTGGATAAATCATCTGTGAAAGTGTTGAAGTAGAAATATCCATCTTAGGTACTTGTGCTCATTGGCCTACATATATCAATATGTACTAGACCTAAGAGTTCAGTGGCTCTCTCATCTTTTTCAGTAAAAGATGACTTGGTCATTTTACCAAGAAGACAGGACTCATAGGTTGGAAGTAATTCACAATCACTGACTTCAAGAATTTCCTCTTGGGTCAACTTGTTTATTCTGTTCTTGTTAACATGACCTAGTCTACAGTGCCATAAGTAGATATCTGATGTACTATCTAATCTAGGGTGCTTGCCAGTTGAATAGACTATATTAACAAGTTGTGATAGCATATACACACCATTATTCAAATGTCCATAGAAAATAGTAACATTATTCATAATAATATTACAAAGTTATTTCTTTATTAAAATTTTATAATCATTTTTGGCCAAAAGACCTATAGAAATGATATTTAAAAAAAAATAGGATAAAAATGACAATCACTAAGAATAATGGTATGAAACTCAAATATAGGTTTCAAGATTCTTAAAGCTAGAACTGGAACTGGTCTTCCATCTCCAACGTTCAGAAATCTTTCACCTTCCTCAAATCTCCTACTGACTTGCAACTAGTACAATGAATTGCAAATATGGTAAGGGCCATCGGTATTTAATTCCCAGTCTATATAATCACAAATAGAAAAATTGCAATGAGTTATCATATAAATATCTTGTCTAGCAACTGCTTGCTTCTTTCTTTGCCTGTTTGGGTCCAGGAAGGTAATATACTGAGGACAGTTCCTCTTTCAGTGTCCCTGCTTCTTGCAATAGAAGCACTCAGCTTAACTCTTGTTTGGGTTGATCTTCCTGGTCTAGCCCTGTACAGATGTCTCAGCCTGAACTTACACCTTCTTTGCCTTCTTCTTCTTATTCTTCTTTCCTTTCCTAAAGGGTCGAGAACCTGAAGATGAACCTCCTACTAAGTTCACCGACTCCTTGTGGAGTTGGTAATCCTTCTCAAAGTTCTGAAGCAACCCCAATAACCCATGGTAGTCTACTTTAGGCTTTGTCATTCTAAAATGAGTGAGGAATGGGAGATAGGACTTGGGCAGCGAGTTCAGTATTGCATCATTTTCAAGCTGCTTATATAAGAAAAAGCTGAGCTTGCTCAATCGCTCTATCAGCTCAATCATGTATAGTACATGATCAGTGATAGAGGCTCCATCCTGCATCCTGGCATTGAAGATGGCACAACTAGTCTTGTGCCTATCTACATCATCGGGTGTGCCAAAAAAATCCTTCAACACTTGAAGCATATCTTTTAGCTAAGCCATCTCAGATCTGCGATTGAACTCGTCGCTCATGACAATCAGCATAATATCGTACACCGTGGTTTAGTCATTGAGCTACTTCTGATAAGTGTCTCTGACTGTTCCACGTATATTGGTAGCTGGCTCCTCAGGTGCAGGATTCGTCAACACATATAGGATCCGTTCATGCTCCAAGACTATCTTCAACTTTCGGTACCAACTACCGAAGTTGGATCCCACCAACTTATCATTGTCCAACAATGATCAGAGTGATAGGAAAGTGGCCATATCTGCACAAAGAAAAATCATAACCTAATTAGTAATTGATTCATTAAACCTAAAGATTTGGACTTTAATTAAAAGATTCTTTCACTATTTTATTCAAATTGATAGCCTCTACGTCCAATTCAAGGGATTACCCTAATTTCTTAGTAGGTCATAGAATCCATATAGACTACACATGAGCCCAACTTTGATTGGCCAACCTATGAACATCTAAGGATAAGTACATAACTAATTATTTCTCTAAATAATTTTTAGTAATTAAAATTTTACCCTAGTCCCTGATCAGTAGGCTTTGGCCTTCATTGAAAAGGTTCGGTTAGATCCAACCATTAACATGACTATACTTGGTCCATCAAACCAATGAATAATTAGGCCCAACTTTGATAAGCTAACCTAACCACCATTTAGAAAGACGTAGCCAAGAAATCATATAATGAATGATAATTCTATTAGCCGATAAACACTAGGCCTTTGGGCCTCCAATGATTATCCAAACAATGGATCCATTATCACCCACTTAATGAAAGACTATGATCTAGTTATTACAATAACTATTTCATTTTAGAGACCTAATAGTTTTAGAGGATTTAATTTTTAAGAAAAGAAAAGATCAGATGAATCAGCTTGTAATGATCCTCCCACTAGCTTCACTAAGTCAGCTTAAGGAAGATCATTAATAGGCTAGTTTAGGAGCACCTAAATCAGTCACACTAATTTACCTAGCTGATGTGGGTTAGTTAGAATAGTCAAGTGATCCAATCAAAACATAATCTCGCCAAAAGGCTAGGTAAGTTCGATTAGTGGATGGGTTGTCAAAGCTTGCCTTAGACACCATCAGAAATGGCCAGGTAAGCGGGCTACCAATTAAAGACCACCGGTCTGGTTTATCTTAGATATCAACTAGTTTAATTAGTCTTGATTAGATCAACCTAATAGTTCATGCTAGATCGTGTAGCCAAGAATCAAGTCTATCTTGGGTCATGTTAAAGACAAGGACTTGACCAAATACAACTATTGTAATTGATCTAGAGAATCCTTGATCTAATCTAAGACAACAATTTATTAGATTTAGTTAATTTTCTAATTAAGTCCATTCTTTAATCTAACCCTAGGTCTAACTCAATTAATGGACCTAATCTCCACTAACCCATTTAACCCAATGTGTTATGCTTTGTATCTTAGGATCTTCAATTCACAATCCTAGATCCTAATCAAACATCTTCTGAATTCTTAATTAAGTTTTGTGCTAAGGATTGGGGTTCGGCTTTTTGAAAATAATTTTTATGTTTGTAAAATATTTTTACAACATGGTTCTACTAACCAAGTTGCATGTTTGATTCATAATCAATATGCAAGTAAGATAAGCATGAAACTACTTTAAATCTAATCTAAACAGGTTCATGTAACTAAAACAGTTTCAACTCTAATCAATTATAAATTACCTTAAATCAAATCTAACACATTTATGATGATTAAAATTATATTAAAATATTTTTAATTAGATCATAAAATTTTTTAGATCTAATCTAAAATTTTATGATTAATATTTTAGATCAGCACGTACTAGAACAACCTCTCTACTGTAAGAAATAAATCTTACAGTAGGACAACCTTATAGCAGTTCATGTGATCATGATTTTTAATTTTAAATTTAATAATCAGATTATAAATTAGATCTAAACTAAGAAATAATCTAAACATATATATAATCATGTAATAATCAGTCTAGACTCTAATACCAATTGAAGGAACTAGATCTAGGATTTAAGGACTAGATCTTAAAACTTTTTTAAGATCAAGCAGCGGAAGATTAAAATTAATCAAAATTAATTTTTAATATCAAAGAATAGCCTAGATCTAATATCCTATTACATGATTATGGCATGACATTAAATCAAAAATTAAACATAAGGAAGAAAATAAAACATGTTGATCACATCAACTTGCATGTACACTACATCTAATGCAGGTATGTAAAATAGATAAGATCTATTACCTATGCAAGTTAGATATTCTAACTTGCTAATCCAGACTTGAGGATGATGTTGCGAGCCACACATACGTCCAACCTCTAGGAGTCATCCACACGAGCCCACGAACCATGATCAGAAGTCCTACGTAGAAAATAAGCACAGTATGATAGTACTATGCTGATCCTTCTTTGATGGTCGATCTGGTGCTTCCTTCTTCTAGATCTAGACTCTTTTAAAGATCAGAAGGAGGAGAGATTAAAATCTAAGACACTCTCAAATAATCTTAAAAAGAAGGAGGAAAAGAGATGAATAAGACAATCCTAGAAGAAGACCCTCTTCTTCTTCTCTATTCTCTCACCTAGATACCTAGTTTAGTATCTATGAAATCCCCAAGCCCTAATACTCTTTTTTTCTAATTTTCACACACCCCAAAGGTCTCTCAATGGTCTAGAATATATCCAAAAAATAGCACAAAATTCATCCTATATAGAGAGATATAGAGGAGTTCTTATTGGGTCAAACTCTTAGATTAGGAAAGATCAAAATAGGCAACTAGTTGGGGCCCCCAACACTTGGGCACCCCCTCCCTTTTTTTTTGGTGTGGACCACCAACAAATGTCATGCAAAACTCCATCTTTTCCACCAAACAAAAAGAGGGAAAATAAGGAGAGGAGGGCTGCATTCAAGGGAGGAGTTTATATTTCCTAAAACTCTATCCAAGGAAAAGTTTAAATCAAATTCAAACTTCCTCCTTTGACTATGTCCACAATTAATTGCCATAAGAGAAATAGAGGAGAGGAGTGGGTATGCATAAAGACCAGGGAGAGGAGGTTTTTGTCACACAAAATAGAGAGAGTGGGCATGGGGGGCATGGGATATAGGTGGCACAAGATAAATGGATCCTAGCCTTACTAGGATTTCTTGTTTGACTTGGTCAAACATGATTTCTCAAACCAAATCAAACCAAAATTAATTCAATCCAATTAAATTAGATCCTAAACTAATTAATGACTTAATTAAATTAGATTTAATTTTAATTTAATTTTTTAATCAAATTAGAAAATTGGGTTGATCCAAGTTCTTGTTGAACTAGGACTAGTTCTTCCTTGCACTTGACTTATTCAATAAACCAATTGAACTTGATCCAATCAAGTCCAAACCAAATCTAATTAAATTATATTCAATTAGAATTAATCTCAATCCTTTGGCTTAATCAAATTAAGCTAATTAGTAATCTAATTGCTAATTGATCCTCTTACAATACTTGCACTAGGTTAAACATCAATCGTATTGATCGTTTAACTCTCGAATGATTCTTAATCGTTGATCAACCATCCGATCAGAACATGAGCTCTAATATATGTGACCTCATAGGTCCGAACCTAAGCCAGTAGCATAGAAATAAATTTTGTACCAATCGAAGTAACTATCTAGTAATGGCACCCAACGGCTAGATAGGTTGAATGTGTAGAACAACATCCTTAGAACCCATGTGGATATAATTTTCATATAATTTATCCCTTTGACCAAAATGCTCGTAGGATACCTCAGAGTTCAACTGTCAACTTTGATAAGGTTGTCCACATTATATTTCAAAATATCAAATCTATTTGATGGATTATTCTGACTAAGGTTTTGCTATATTGAAATACAGTGATACATTATTCTTCAATTTTTGGAGTGGTCAATCCCGTCTTGATCATACACCAACTTCGCAAGTACTTGATTGTGCCCAGAAGCCTTTCGTTACTAAATTAGAAATTCAGTTAGTTCAGTACCAAAGTACAGTGAGTTGCTTGCAAGTCACTGAGGTGATTTCAGGTCTAAAGGATATTTATACCTATATTCCATCAGAGACATTCTTGATAGTAGAATGCTCTGAAGTTGATCTCGTTCAATGATGATGTACCCCTATATCTCACCTATATGTCATACCAGTGTCTCCATACTTCTTGATTAAGAGGACAACCAATCAATATGGCATATAGCGACCTATGCTTGATAGATGCTGTCGTCCTTATTAATAGCCTATTATTTGGTTATGAACAATTTTAAGAACTAATCGATAAATCCTTTCTTTATCGAACCTAAATAGTCTTAAGGACTTCATCACAATAATGGAGTTCGTTAGAAGATAAAAACTTATAATGAAAATATTAAAAATATATTTTATTAATTAATAAATTAATTATAATTATAATATAGTTCAACTGTCAATAGGCTGATGATTGGCTTTGAGATGCATTTTCCAACACTAGCCTGGTGGAAAAGTATTAAAAATCAATATTCTATAATATTTGCTATTGCACGTGATACCTTAGCGTGCCGGTATCTATAGTAGCATCGGAATCTACTTTTAGAACAGGTCGAGATGTTTTGGACGAAAAGAGCAGTAAGATGATGGCGAAACAATTGAAATGCTATTCTTCTTCAAAGATTGGTTGGATGCCAAGGCAAGATTTGATAAAAGTGGACATGATACAACATTCGATGATGACGACATAAATACTACCAACGATTAGTAAGATCCTTATCATTTATTTTTAATTCTTAGTTTCTTATAATTGTATATTTTTACTTTTTAATTATTGAGGTGAGTCACCTCTATTTTTTCTCTTTTTCTCCTTCTTCTCTTGTATCATTTTGATTGTTATTAATAAATTGGTAGGGTCCACATTAAATCCCCACCATTATAAGGTGACTTTTTATTTTTATAGAAACAATTCAATATCTATATTTAATTTTGCTCAACTTTTTTTAATTTATAAAAAAATTATATTTTTTAAATTAAAAAAAATGAGCCAGCGTGCAGGCCGTGTCATGTCTGGACTGGGTCTGGATCATGCCTGGCCCGTGGGCCATACTGTGGCCTGTAAGCCATGCCAACCTATGCTCTTATGGGCCATGCCGGGCCTGGGTCGCAAACCGTAATCCTTCGGTCCAGCTTGCAGCATGGCTCGTTACTGGGCCGTGCCAGGCATGGCGTGAATCGTGTTGCTCAGAACTAATTGTAGGGAGGAGAGGGGGAGAGAGAGGATCATTAATAATATAAGCAATGGTTCTGACAATGGTTGTGAGAATAGTGAAAACAGAGAAAGCTTTGAATCTGAGAAGATTCCATGATTTATTAGTAAAATTTGAGTCAACTGATGAGGAAGGGAGAGGATGTCGCGGCGAGGGGTTTTTCAGAGGGCCATCGATGGCAATGATAGGCTCCTTCTAGGGTGGGATGGCAAAGGGCAAGATAGAGCAAAAGTCTCTGCTGTTGTTCAAGATGAATGGAAGAAAGCGAGGCAGAGTATGCCTCCGATTTTTGCACCCTATTGTACCATTTTATAGAGGTGAAAAGCTGGTTGTTAATTACCTTACCATTAGTTTCAGAGAAATGGAGCTCTTTAAAACTAAGAAAATTCTCTTCTTCTATTGGTTCAAAGGGTTTTAATCAGTTAGCCATTTTCATTCTCCACAAGATTTTTAAATTTTCAAAAACTACATAACAAAATTATGATTTTCTTCTAGTAAGATCAAATCAAGTCATTTGGTTGTAATCATATACAAGCATATGAAAACTACAACATTGAACCATACATATCTGCATGTACTAACATACAACTTTCATAAATCTTTCCATCATATAAATTAAAGATAATCTTTCTACCATATATTTTTTGATGCAAGAAATTGAGCTCTTTAAAACTAAGATGTCCTAATCTACATTGCCAAAACTAATTAACAACCAAAGATACTTTCTTAGAAATATGCAAATAAAAAAATTTATTTTAGTCATAGGAATTTCAACAAAAAAATGTTTTCCACATCTATCACTTGAAATAGGACACTTGGAATCTTTGGAAATAAAAGAATATCCTTAATTCAGAAATTGGCCCATACTAACAAATTTTAATTGGATAAAAGAACATAAACTAGTACTAAAAATTTTTGCCTCAATTGTTCTTTTCCCATGTAGCTCTCTAACAAAGTCATCACTCATCTTCACATCCTTCACTGACTTGTCTAAATCACAAATGCATTTGATTTTCCTGTGATATATTAATACAACCACAATAGTTATGCCAAACGCTATTTCATTTCCTGTGATATGATTAGTACAATCAGAATCCTTATACCATCACTATTCTCTTTCATAGCTTGACAAGCAAAACAAAAAAATTTAGACCTTTTCTATTCTTCCTTTTCTTGAATAAATTTAGCAAATGTTGTTTTAGTTTATAAAACTTTTCAATGTGGCAAGATTTCTTGTAACGATGACATTGAATATTTTTCGGAACTGAACCGGACCATTACCTTCCCGAATTTTATGATTCTAACCATCTGACCCTTTGTTCCTTTGATTGAAGCCACCATATCCACCTCCAGCTCTCGGTTCATCGCCACAACCACTTCCCCAACGTCCGTAGTTTTTATTTGGATTATTTATATATACCATCTTTTTTTTTTCTGATAAATTCTATTAAGATTGTAAAGCTTGCTCGGTAGATATCTCATGTGATCTATTTAATCTATCCTCGCATACCTACAAAGAAAAAAATTATTCAAAAAAAATTTTCTCATATCTTTAGATTCTTCCATAACAACAACAATATGATCATGCATTTTGATGAACTTTTAATATTTTTTTCAAAGCATTTTATTTTCAATAGCTTCACTATAAACATGCATTGATTAATATAGCCTCAAAAACTTTTGAAAAGAAATTATTTGCAAATTTACCTTTTTAACATCCTAAATGCATCATCTATCAAGCTGTTCTCTCCATACCTCATACCCGCATATATCCCAAAGATTGTGAAAGACGAATGGAGTCTTCATCCTCACAGTTCATACATCATAATTATCTCTATTGAGGATTGAGATTGCTAATTGCAAAGATCTCCAACTCAGATTACCCTTTGTCATCTCGAAGTTCTTTTAAATCTTGCTCGATACCATTTTGTTATGGTGATATCCTAGGATTATTGTGAACATATTGTTTAATATATATAGGACTAACATATAAAGGATAAAAATTGAAGGAAAAATCTTATTTTTCTTCCACAGGATCGTTCAGATCTGATTGGATTTAAAGAAATATTTTAAAAATTTTTTTCTACGATCCTAATCAGATCTGAGATATCTCAGATCTGATCCTAAGGATTTGATATTATATAATAAAATAAAATTAAATCTAATTTAATTTCATACCTTATATTTGGATAATCAGATTATCCTATGATGATCCTAAATGAACCTAAGATTCTGGAAGGAACCACGCACGCACCTGGCCTCTACCGGTGTCCACTTAGGCAGGATATGGAAGTCTTGTCCTTTTAAATCATCTCTTCAAAAATCAGATCTGGAACTGATCTTGAAGTTCTTAAAAACTCCGTTTGAAGAAGTAGCAGTCGTCTCTTTCAGCAGTGCTGCCTTCTTCCTGATCTGGGCATCTTTTTTCTTTGGATTGGACTTGAACCCATGCGCAACTCCTTTGGATGTGGAGAGGAGAGAGAGAGGATCAGAGGGAGGCATGGAATAGAGGAGGGCAGTCTTGTGGCGTGGTGAAAAGAAAAGGCTCTCTAATCCTAGGCGTAGACAGGGTTTAAATCAACCCTATTATGCCATGCAGTGCCACATCATCTCGGTCAATCAGAGATCTTCATTCAATCAGATCTAAATCTGATTGGTGGGATAGTGTCATCTGATCCAATCAGATGAGAGTCCCTCAAAAATTCTCATAGATGGTGCCAACACTAGATAAACCCAAAAGTCTTTGGCGCTTGGGTGTTTGAATCTATCATGAAATCCTGAAGTCCCATCTGTATGGGACTCCATCTCTTATCCACATGAGGTGCATGCCTAGGGTGGCGTGCGTCCTCTCTCTTGCCTCTTTTAGTAAGGGGACAAGAGCCCCAGGTGCTCTCTTATAGGTGCATGACACATGGCCCTATGTCTAAATGTCCAGGGTCAACTGTTGACCTATATCCAGAAATAGGAGTTAGCAGATTACAGGAATTGGCAGTATTGTCTTAAGTTTATTTAATGAATTAAGACAATCCTTTTCTAATCTAGACAAGCTTCAGTCAGGCTAAGATAAAGTTCTTGAGTGAGCCCAAATAAATTTGGCTTAGTCAAGATGAACCAAAATGATTACAAAAGAAGAATGTTAGGCTCAATCGTGTGCTAGCACGATTTTCTTGATCCTAGTTGGATCTAATCTAAATCAATTAAACTATGTTAGTCTAATTGATGATATCCAGACCCAAATCCTTATTTGTATGATCCAGTTAGATTTAGTTGTTAGATATGTATGCCCTAGAAGCCAGAATTGGCTGACATTTGTAATACACTTCTAAGGACAAAATTATAATTTTGATTATAAATAATAAAATAAATTATTTTCTATCACATATGTGTATTTAGTATCTGTGATACATTCCTTGAGTTAATAGTAATGATAATTCTTATTTTCAAGAGTTGAAAATTTAAGACAAGAATTTTCATTATTAACTCATAAAATGCTCCTGACCGTAGGATCATCATGAGGATGGTGATTGATCCGAAAGGTTAGTGTACAATCGTTTCTTTATAGTAGATGAGTTTTGAGTCTATGGTGTAGAGACATCGGAGCGAGAGTATAGGTACTCGTCAGAGAATGAGGGCACTAAGTATGACCACCTCAAGTAGTCATAAGGAAGTCTACCTTCTCGTCGATGACTGATTCGAAGCTGTAGTGGTGTATTTGGTTCTTTGACCTGAGGTGCATCGATAGTTCATCTTGAGGGTGTTATAGTTTGACTACACCATGACTCAGTCTCCTAGCCATTCGGAATCCTGAGGTGTATGTTGGCTATAGCATGTTCATTATAGAAATTAGATTGCACCAAGATGGAATCTATCTACCTTGGTGGATGAGGAGCAGCCCTATAATGATCATGAGAATCAAGTTCGTAAGCCCATTGCCATGGCAGAGAGTGAAATAATAGAAAGAGTTTCTGTTAATATTTTCACATCGGACTTGAATCAAATGATTAAATCATATGATAGAAATTAGGGTTTGACGAGTTCACCTTAACCCTAATCTGATCGAAGCTCAAGATAGAAGAACTTAATCACACAAGTAGCTGCACCGAGAGGTTTATTTTTAGCTTTGATGGGTTGCCACCATATACTGCTAGATGTCACTGGTGGATTTTGAGAGCAATTAGAATGATTTAGATGATCGATCATTCTAGTTGTCTGAATCAGAAGAGTTCTGATCCATCGAAAGAAGTTTCGATGATATCGATGATGGAGATCACGATATATCCCATTACCAAGCAGAACTGAATCTAACTGGATCACATAAATAAGGGTTTAGATCTGGATATCATCAATTAGACTAACCCAATTCAATTGATTTTATTTAGATTCAATTAGGTTTAAGAAAATCATGCTAGCACATGATTGAGCCTAACATTCTTTTTTTTCTATAATTATAAGTTGTCTCGATTGAGCCAAATATGTTTGTGCTCACCAGGTACCTTTACCTGGTCGACAGAAGCTTGTCCAGGTCAGAAAGGGGTTGTCTTAATTTATGAGATAAGTTTGAGACAACACCTGCCATTTTTCGTCACCTGCTAATTCTTATCCTTTGACTTTGGTCAAACATTGACCTTTGATCCTTGGACATCTGCCCATATGTCATGCACTTATTGGAGAGCAGATAGGGGCTTGTCCCCTCACTGAAATTTAAAAAAGAGGGGGTGCATGCCTAGGATGGCGTGTGCCCATGGATAGGGATGCCTGGAGTCCCATACAGATAGGACTCCAGGTTGCTTCTTGGATTCAAACTAGGTGACCCTCACCTATAGACTTTGATCAGTCTTAGGTGCCACCTAAGGATGAATCTGTGGGTCTCTCATATGATTGGATCAGGTGATGTCATCCCAGCAATCAGATTTAGATCTGATTGCACAAAGCAACGTGATTAGCCGAGGTGATGCAGCACTGCATGGCGCAGCAGGGTCTATAAATAAACCATATCTGTGCCCACTTTTATGAAAGCTTTCTCCTAGCCCATGCCCTAAGGCTACCTCTCTCCGTATTCCATGCCATCTTCTGATCATCTCTCTTCTCTCCATGCCCAAGGAAGTTGGACCGTCGATTTGGTGCGATCTAGGCAAGAAAAGGCTGACAACAAAGGAAGAAGGCAGCATTGCCATAAAGATGATAGCAGATCTTCAAAAGGAGTATCGAAGATCCTCCAAATCAGATACAGATCTAATTTTTGGAGACATGATAAAGAAGGAGAAGATCTTCAGATCCAGCCTGAGTGGATACTGGTAGAGGCCAGGCACTTGCGTGGCTAGATCTAGAACCTTAGGCTATCAGTAGATCATCAACGGATAATCGGATTACCCATATCAAGGTAAAACTAATTTAGATTTAATTTAATTTAATTTTTTTATTTATCAAATCATAAAATTAGATCTAAAAAATGATAGATTTGATTTGGATCTAAGAGAAAATTTTTAAAATATGCCTCTTGATCCAATCAAATTTAAACGAACCTGACCCAGAAAATCAGGATTCTCCTTCAACTGGTATTAGAGCCAGGTTCCATAAAATTTATTTAGATCTAATTTAATATGATAAATTAGTGATTTTAGATATCACATGAGATGTGATTAGATTTAAAATCAAAAAATTAAAAAAAATTTAAAATTAATTAATCTAGATCTAATATGTATGAGATACATAACTAGACTAGGAATAGAATTGTTCTATGTGTAGTCTAGTATAATCATAATTTTTATTTGATTAAATATAATTTTAAAATCTATTTATTAACTATTTTTTGATCTTATAAATATTATAATCAGATCTAAAAATAAAAAATAAATTAAATTTAATTTGTTCATATGAGATATGATAGTTGCATGTTTAGACTAGTTGTAGAATAGTTCTACAAAAGGGTCTAGATTAAATTTTATTTGATATGATCAAATTTGAATTTAATTTTTTAGATGATTATGAAATAATTTAGATCTGAAAAACATACATGATATGATGTATACAAAACATATTTTAATTAGATCAATTTTCTTATATGAGATATATGCTTAGATCTAATTAGTTTTTGTAGATTAGTTGTATTTCTGATTAAGGCATTCCCCTTGGCCGTCCGATCATAAGAACAAAGTAGGATTTAAAGACCCTCTCCTTCCATTCGATGGGGTGTTCTTATGATGTGTAGGGGTGCTGCGCGTTCGTCCTTAATCAGAAATTGAAAACTTACTTTCTGCAAAACCCTAGATCCTGAAACCCTAGGATCTTATTTGCATGTTTTGTTTATGAATCCTAAACTTAATTAAGAATTAAGATTATGAAATATATTAGGTTTAAAATTGAGAATTTTCAGATCTAAGACATGTTCATAAAATTGGGTTCGGGCTTGGGTAGCTCAATTAGGTCTAGCGGTTGATCAAACTGAATCAAGAGTTGGTTAGATGGGATCAACAGTGCTTAAATTGACCAGCCTAATAGGATTAAGTCTGGGTCAAGATCGAGTCACGTGAGTGATCGATCAAGCTAAGACCTAATTAGGCTCAGTGGTTAGAGTCTGGATTGTAGGCTAAATCGATTGGTTCTGGCTCAACAATTTGGTGTCTAAGGTAAGTTTGGTAGATATGATCGACTGGTTTTTAATTGGGAGCTACTCGACTCGAATGCGTTCTTGTCGAGTTAATGGCATATCCCTTCCACCGGTCTCACTTACCTGACCATGTTTGTTAACTCAGTTCTGATCTGAGGTGGTCAATAATCCAAGCTAACCCATGCCACTAGGTTAGTCATAATGGTTATGACTATGTCAAGTCTAGTTTAATGAGACCTAAATCAAATCTTCCTAAGAAAAGATTAAGTCTAAGGTCTTCCACCATTGTAGATGTGCAGGCCCTTCCCAGGATTGATTATTCTCGACTGGTTATAGTGGCTCAGTTGCATTGAAAAGATGCAACCATGTCTATTAGGCATTGGATGCTACGGGCTGGAGGATGAATTGGGCTCAATATTTTGGATACGGTGAGAGACTCAATTAGGAATCCAATCTGTGCAAATGGTGGGTCTGACTTAACTAAGGAGTGGATCAATATTCCAGACATAGTGAGATTCATAAATTAGAGATCAAGTTTGAATGCATCATGATTAGAGAATCATTGAACAAGAGTTGTTCACTCATTGGCTAACCCACCACCAATAACTGTTAGGTGGGGTGATGAGTCAGTTGGTGGGACCGCATCACCCACTAGAAATCAGTAATCATGGAGATATTTTCGCATCTCTACAGAGAAAGTATAGAAATCTGAGAAAATAGTGGGAGCTAATTTGTTTAAAAAGAAAATCTCTAAATAAATTGGTTAAGTCTTAATTACAGTATCTAACTAGAAACTTTGACTCTCTATAGAAAAATATCTGCATCCAACCCACTAGCACGAATCCTGGACACCCATAGACTGACCGGACCAAATTACAAGGATTGGCTCTGGAAACTTCAAAATCATTTTGGGTTTCGAGAAGTTAACTCATGTACTGGACCAGGACCCTCCCACCTTACCAGCTCGTCCATCCGCTGAGCAGAGAGCATCTTTAGATAAGTGGACAGACGATGATAATAAGGCCAGATATTACATGTTGGGCTCGATGTCTGATGAACTTCAATGCCAACATGAAGATATCAGGACTGCTCGCCAAATGTTGGCTCACCTACAGGAGATGTTTGGTGAACAGAGTCATGCAGCCAAGTATCAAGTCACTAAACGACTGTTCAAGGCTAAGATGCATGATGGACAGTCAGTCCAAGATCATTGTCTGATGATGATCAAGGACTTAGAAGAGCTTGAGAAGCTCAGAGTGAGGTTGGACTTGGATCTGCAGAATGATATAATTCTGCAATCCTTGACTGATGCATACGGGCCGTTCATCATGAACTATTATATGCATAAACTTCAAAACTCCTTGGCCGAACTTATGAATATGCTGGTTACCGCTGAGCTTTCCATGAAAGGTTCTAAAGGCTCAGTACTTGCTATGGAACGAACTTCTTCCAAGAGAAAGTCTTTTGGAAAGAAGAAGAAGTCTGCGAAAAAGCAAAAGGTGGAAGAAGCAAAGAAGAAAAAGGTAGAGCTGAAGAAGAAGACCGCTGACAAAGAAAAGTATTTCTATTACAACAACAACGATCACTTAAAGCGGAACTGCCCTACTTACCTAACCACCCTAAAGAAGAAGGAGACAGATCCTTCTGGAGGTATGCTCGTTATTGAGTCTAATCTTACGATTTTTTCTGCATCTAGTTGGATGCTTGACTCTAGTTTTAGTGCTCACTTGTGCACTTCTATGCAGGGTCTTGAGGATAGCAGGAGGCTGAGGGATGGTGAGATGATCCTGTATATCGAAAATGGAGCAAGAGTTACTGTCATGGCCATGGGAACATACCCTCTTCGACTACCATTTGGTTTAGACTTAGTATTAAAAGACTGTTATTATGTGCCTGCAGTAAGTAGGAATTTGATTTCTGCTTCTTGCCTTACATTAGAAGGCTATGTAATTAGTTTTTTTAAGGACCATTGTAATATTCTTTATGAAAGAAATAAAATTGCAAGTGGTTTTCTTATTAATAGTCTTTATCAGTTATATGTTGATTTTGAGCAAAATGTGAATGCCATAAAATCAAAATGACCTAGGGATGGTCCAAACGATAGGTATCTATGGCACCTAAGATTAGGTCATATAACAGAAGATAGGATTAACAAATTGAAGAAAATCGGAATATTGAGTCCATTGACTTCTGAGTCATATCCAATTTATGAATCCTATCTTCATGGTAAAATGACTAAGCTCCCTTTTATAGGACATGGGGAAAGGGCTACGGATCTTCTTGCCCTAGTATATACTGATGTGTGCGGCCCATTTGATGTGCCAGCTAGAGACAACTTTGTCTACTTCATAACCTTTATCGATGATTTATCTAGGTATGGGTATGTGTATCTTATGAGACATAAGTCTGAAGCCTTTAAAAAGTTCAAGGAGTTTAGACATGAAGTAGAAAAGCAAACTGAAAAACTCATTAAGGTTCTTCGATCAGATCGAAGAGGTGAATACCTTAGTCGGAAATTCCTGAACTATCTCAAAGAAAATGGCATAGTCTCTCAATGGACTCCTCCAGGAACACCTCAACTCAACGGGGTATCAGAACGAAGGAATCAAATCCTATTAGATATGGCTCGATCCATGATGAGCTTCACAAACCTCCCTGATTTTCTTTAGAGATACTGTTTGTTAACTACAATATACTTACTGAACAGGGTTTCCTCTAAAACCGTTCCTACCACACCGTATGAGATATGGCATGGTAAGAAATCAAGTCGGAGTCATCTCAGAATTTGGAGTTGTTCCGCTCATGTCAAAAGACAACAAGCGGACAAGTTAGACTTTAGGTCCTTTAAAGTTTGATTTATAGGATATCCTAAAGAGTCATTAGATATTATTTCTACATTCCAGAAGATAACAATGTGATTGTGAGTCGACATGCCATCTTTCTTAAAAAATAGTTTATTCAAGATAGCGGCATTGGAATGCAGATTAAGCTCGAAGAAAAAGTCTCACAAGAGCAACGAGCTAAGGACCGAATGGAACCAAATTAGGTTGAGCCAATCTATGCACTACCTCCTCCACCTCGTAGATCGGAAAGAGTTTTTCGTCCCTATGAGAGGTACTTGGTACTATTTCAGAGGATGTAGAGGAAATGTTCCTCGTAGGTAATGGGGTTCATGGTGATGATCTCAAAATCTATAACGAGGCGATATCAGATATCGACTCTGAGAAATGGTTAGAGGCAATGAAGTCAGAAATTGACTCAATGCACTCAAACCAAGTCTGGACCTTGGTAGATCCACCAGAAGGTATAGTACCTATTGGGTGTAAATGGATCTACAAGAGAAAGATTGGTGCAGATGGGAATGTGGAGACATTCAAGGCTAGATTAGTGGCAAAAGGTTATAGTCAACACGAAGGCATTGACTATCAGGATACATTTTCGTGAGTAGCTATGCTAAAATCCATCCGCACATTGCTTGCTGTTGCAGCCTATTTCGATTATGAAATATGGCAAATGGATGTAAAAATGGCATTCTTAAATGGATATCTTGAGGAAGATATCTATATGGAATAGTCGCTAGGTTTTACATCCAGTGATGATGATCACAAGGTATGCAAGCTGCAAAGGTCCATATATGGACTTAAGCAAGCATCTCGGAGCTGGAATACTCATTTTAATGATGTGATCAAATTATTTGATTTTATCAAAAATGAGGAGGAGCCATGTGTCTTCAAAAAGGTTAGTGGGAGCGCTGTTGTCTTCCTCGTATTGTACGTGGATGACATCCTCCTTATTGGGAATGATATTCTTATGTTGACCACAGTTAAAATATGGTTATCTAAAGAATTCTCCATGAAAGACCTAGGAGAAGCATCCTTTATTCTAGGAATTAAGGTCTATAGAGATAGACCAAATAGGATGCTAGGACTTTCATAGAAGATGTACATAGAGGAAGTGCTAAAGAGGTTTAGCATGAAAAACTCTAAGAGGGGTTTAGTACCCTTCAGGCATGGCATTCATCTTTTCAAAAAGATGTGCCCTAGCACACCTGAGGAAATAGAATGCATGAGCAAGATCCCTTATGCTTCAGCAATAGGAAGCCTCAAGTATGCCATGTTATGTACGCGACCTGATATAGCCCATGCTATGAGTGTCACGAGCAGATATTAGTTGAATCTACGTGAAGAACACTAGATTTCTATGAAATGTATCCTTAAGTACTTAAGAAGAACTAAGGATATGTTACTGGTCTTTGGTAATGGAGAACTCCAATTCCAGAGATATATACAAACTCAAACTTTATGTCCAGTGTAGATGATCGAAAGTTGACATCTGGGAGTCTATTTTTATGCAATGGTGGAGCTGTCAGTTGGAAAAGTTCCAAGCAGACGGTGATAGCAGATTCCACCATAGAAGCAGAATACATCGCTGCATCAAAAGTTGCAAAGGTGGCATTCTAGTACAAAAGGTTTGCCGCAGAGATCGGAGTGATGCCATCAGATGCCATTCCTCTGTACTGCGACAATAATGGCGCCATAGCCCTTGCTAAAGAGCCGAGGTCTCACAAAAAATCCAAGCACATCGAGCGGCGATGTCACCTCATCCGTGATTACCTTGAGAAGGATTACGTCGAGGTCAAAAGAGCCAACTCCGCAGATAATGCGGTGGACCCGCTTATAAAGCCATTGGGCTAGCAGAAGATCGAAGCCCATATTGAGAAGATGGAACTTAAATTTGTAGCCAATTGGCTTTAGGTCAAGTGGGAGTTTGTTAGATAGGTGTACCCTAGAAGCCAAAATTGGCTGACATTTGTAATACACTTCTAAGGGCAAAATTATAATTTTGACTATAAATAATAAAATGGATTATTTTCTATCACATAGTATTTAGTATCTATGATACATCCCTTGAGTTAATGATAATGATAATTCTCATTTTCAAGAGTTGAAAATTTAAGACAAGAATTTTCATTATTAACTCATAAAATGCTCCTGACCGTAGGATCATCATGAGGATGGTGATTGATCCAGAAGGTTAGTGTACAATCATTTCTTTATAGTAGATGAGTCTTGAGTCTATGGTGTAGAGACACCGGAGTGAGAGTATAGGTACTCGTTAGAGAACGAGGGCACTGAGCGTGACCACCTCGAGTAGTCATAAGGAAGTCTACCTTCTCATCGATGACTGACTCGAAGCTACAGTGGTGTGTCTGGTTCTTTGACCTGAGGTGCATCGGTAGTTCACCTTGAGGGTGTTATAGTTTGACTACACCATGACTCGGTCTCCTAGCCATTCGGAACCCTGAGGTGTATGTTGGCTATAGCATGTTTATTATAGGAATTGGATTGCACCAAGATGGAATCTATCTACCTCGGTGGATGAGAAGCAGCCCTATGATGATTATGAGAATCAAGTCCATAAGCCCATGGCCATGGCAGAGAGTGAAATAATAGAAAGAGTTTCTATTAAGGTTTTTACATCGGACTTGAATCAAATGATTAAATCATATGATAGAAATTAGGGTTTGACGAGTTCACCTTAACCCTAATCTGATCGGTGCTCAAGATGGAAGAACTTAATCACACAAATGCTGCACCGAGAGGTTCATTTTCAGTTTTGATGGGTTGTCACCATATACTGCTAGGTGTCACTGGTGAATTTTGGAAGCTATTAGAATGATTTAGATGATCGATCATTCTAATTGTCTGAATCAGAAGAGTTCTGATTCATCAAAAAAAGTTTTGATGATGTCGATAATGGAGATCACGACATATCCCATTACCATACAGAACTGAACCTAACTGTATCACACAAACAAGGGTTTGGATCTGGATATCATTAATTGGACTAACCTAGTTCAATTGATTTGAATTAGATTCAATTAGGTTCAAGGAAATCATGCTAGCACACGATTGAGCCTAGCATTCTCCTTTTTCTATCATTATAAGTTGTCTCGATTGAGCCAAATATGTTTGTACTCACTCAGATACCTTTACCTTGTTTGACTGGATCTTGTCCAGGTCAGAAAAGGATTGTCTTAATTTATGAGATAAGTTTCAGACAATACCTGCCATTTTCCGTCACCTGCTAGTTCTTGTCCTTCGAATTTGGTCAAACATTGACCTTTGACCCTTGGACATCTGCCCATGTGTCATGCACTTATTGGAGAGCAGATGGGACTTGTCCCCTCACTAAAATTTGGAAAAGAGGGGGTGCATGCTTAGGATGGCGTGCGTCCATGGATAGGGGTGCCTGGAGTCCCATACGAATGCAACTCCAGGTTGCATCTTGGATTCAAACTAGGTGATCCTCACCTATAGACTTTGACCAGTCTTAGGCGCCACCTAAGGATGAATCTATGGGTCTCTCATCTAATTGGATCAGATGATGTCATCCCACCAATCAGATTTATATCTGATTGCATAAAGCAACATGATTGGCCAGGGTGATGCAGCACTGCATGGCGCAGCAGGGTCTATAAATAAACCCTATCTGCGCCCACTTTTATGAGAACTTTCTCCTAGCCAATGCCCTAAGGTTGCCTCTCTCCCTCCTCCATGCCATCTTTTGATCATCTCTCTCCTCTCCATGCCCAAGGAAGTTGGGCCTTCGATTTGGTGTGATCCAGGTAAGAAAAGGCTAACGATAAAGGAAGAAGGCAACACTGCTGTAGAGACGACAACAGATCTTCGAAAGAAGTTTCGAAGATCCTCCAAATCAGATCCAGATCTAATTTTTGGAGACATGATAAAGAAGAAGATCTTCAGATCCAGTCTGAGTGGATACCAATAGAGGCCAGGCGCTTGCATGGCTAGATCCAGAACCTCAGGCTATCAGTAGATCATCAACGAATAATCGGATTACCCATATCAAGGTAAAACTAATTTAGATTTAATTTAATTTAATTTTTTTATCTATTAGATCATAAAATTATATCTAAAAAATGATAGATCTGATTTGGATCTAAGAGAAAATTTTTGAAATATGCTTGTTGATCCAATCAGATTTGAACAAACATGATCCAAAAAATCAGGATTCTCCTCCATCAGTTTCATATGGTAATGAGACATGTCATGATCTCTATCATCGACATCATCGAAACACCTTTTGATGGATCCAAACTTTTTTGATTCATACAATTAGAATAATCGATCATTTAAATTATTCTAATTGCTCCCAAAATCCATTAGTGACACCTAGCAGTATATAGTGGCAACCCATCAGAACCGAAAGCAAACCTCTTGATGATGCTACCTGTGTGATTAGGTTCTTCTATCTTGAGCCCCGACTGGATTAGGGTTAAGGTGAACTCGTCAAACCTAATATCCATCATATAAATTAATTATTCGATTCGAATCTAATATGAAATTCTAATAGAAACTCTTTCTATCATCTTTACTCTGCCATGGCCATGGACTTATAGACTCAATCTCATGATTATCATAGGGCTACTCCTCATCTACCGAGGTAGATAGATCCCCTATTAGTGTAATCCAATTCCTATAATGAACATGCTATAGCCAACATATACCTCAGGATTTCGAATGGCTAGGATATCGAGTTATAGTGTAGTCAAACTATAACACCCTTAAGGTGAACTGTCGATGCACCTCAAGTCAAAGAACTAGATACACCACTGCAGCATCAAGACAGTTATCGACGAGAAGGTAGACTTTCTTATGACTGCTCGAGGTGGTCATGCTCAATGCCCTCATTCTTTAATGAGTACCTATACTCTCGCTCCGATGTCTCCACATCATAGACTCAAGATACATCTATCCTAAAAAAGCGATCGTACACTAACCTTCTGGATCGATCACCATCCTCATGATGATTTTATGGTTGAGAGCTATTTATGAGTTAATTATGAAAACTCATGTCTCAAATTTTTAACTCTTGAAAATATGAATTGTCATTTCAATTGACTAAAAGGATGTATCGCAGGCACTTTAAATACATATTATGATAGAAAATAATTCTTTTATTATTTATAGTCAAAATTATAAAATTGCCCTTAGAAGTGTATTACAAGTGTTTAGCTAATCTGGCTTCTAAGGCACACATCTAACAAACTCCCACTTAACCTAAAGCCAATTGGCTACAAATCTAAGTCCCATCTTCTGAAGGTGGGCTTCGATCTTCTGCTGGCTCAATGGCTTTGTCAACGGGTCAGCCGTATTGTCTGAGTGTGAACTCTCTTGATCTCAACGTATTTTTTCTCGAGATAATCACAGATGAGGTCGTATCGCCACTCGATGTACTTGAATTTCTGGAAAGACCTCGGCTCCTTAGCTAGGGCTATGGCGCCATTATTGTCGTAGTATAGAGGAACGACAACTGATGGCATCACTTCGAGCTCTGCGGCAAACTTCTTATACCAGAATGCCTCTTTTGTAGCTTCCAACATAGTGATGTACTCTACTTTCATGGTAGAGTCTGCTATCACCGTCTGCTTAGAACTCTTCCAACTAACAGCTCAACCATTACAAATAAATAGACTTCCAGATGTCGACTTTTGATCATCTATGTCGGACATGAAATCCGAGTCTGTATACCCCTGGACCTGGAGTTCTTCATTACCAAGGACTAGAAACATATCCTTAGTCCTTCTCAAGTACTTAAGGATATATTTTATAGAAGTTCGGTGCTTTTTGCCTAGATTTGACTGATACCTGCTCGTGATACTCAGCATGGGCAATATCAGATCGCGTACATAGCATGGCATACATGAGGCTCCCTAGTGCTGAAGCATAAGGAATCTTGCTCATGCATTCAATCTCCTCAAGTGTGCTAAGGCACATCTTCTTGGAGAGATGAATGCCATGTTTAAAGGGTACTAAACCCCTCTTGGAGTTTTTCATACCAAACCTCTTCAACACCTCCTCTATATACATTTTTTATGAGAGACCTAGCAACCTATTCAGTTTATCCTTATAGACCTTAATTTTCATAATAAAGGATGCCTCTCCTAGATCTTTCATAGAGAACTCCTTAAACAACCATATTTTGACTATAGTCAACATAGGAATATCATTTCCAATTAGAAGGATGTCATCCATATCAGTGCGAGAAAGACAACAGTGCTCCCACTGACTTTTTTGAAAACACGGCTCTTTCTCATTCTTGATGAATCCAAATGATTTGATTATATCATTGAAATGAGCATTCCAGCTCCAAGATGCTTGCTTAAGTCCATATATGGATCTTTGTAGCTTGCATACCTTGTGATCATTATCACTGAATGTGAAACCTAGCGGCTGTTCCATATAGATATCTTTCTGAAGATATCCATTTAAGAATACCATTTTTATGTCCATCTGCTATATTTCATAATCGAAATAGACTACAGCAGCAAGCAATGTGTGGATGGATTTGAGCATAGCTACTGGCGAAAAGGTATCCTGATAGTCAATGCCTTCGTGCTGACTATACCCTTTTGCTACGAGCCTTGCTTTAAATATCTCTACATTTCCATCAGTACCTATCTTTCTCTTGAAGATTCATTTACACCCAATAGGTACTATACCTTCAGGTGGATCTACCAAGATCCAGACTTGGTTCAAATGCATTGAGTCAATTTCTGACCTCATTGCCTTTAACCATTTCTCGAAGTCGGTATCTGATATCACCTCATCATAGATTTTAGGATCATCGCCATGAACCCCATTTTCTGTGAGGAATATTTTCTCTACGTCTTCTGATATAGTACCTAAGTATCTTTTAGGAGGATGAAAAATTTTATTTGATTTATGGGTGGAGGAGATAGTGTCTGGGTTGGTTCAATCTAATTGGATTTCATAGGTTCTTTAGCTCATTTTTCATCGGAGACTTTCTCCTCAAGTTAAATCTATCTTTTGATGCTACCATCTTGAATAAACTATTTTTTAAGAAAGATGCCATGTCGACTCATAATCATATTGTGATCTTCCGAGAGATAGAAATAATATCCTAATGACTCTTTAGGATATCCAATAAACCAAGTTCTAAAGGATCTAGACTCTAATTTGTCTGCCTGTTGTCTCTTGACATGGGCCGAACAATCCCAAATTTTGAGATGACTCAGACTTGGATTCTTACCATGCCATATCTCATACGGTGTGGTAGGAACGATCTTAGAGGAAATCCTATTCGGTAAATATGCAGCGATCATTAGACTATGTCTCCAAAAAAACACAAAAAGGTTCGTGAAACTCATCATGGATCAGACTATATCTAATAGGGTCCGATTTCTCCATTCTGAAATTCTGTTGAGTTGAGACATTCAAGGTGAAGTCCATTAAGAGACTATGCCATTATCCTTGAGATAATCTAAAAATTTCTGACTAAGGTATTCGCCTCCTCGATCTAATTGAAGAATCTTAATGGATTTTCTTGTTTATTTTTTACTTCGAGTTTGAATTTCTTGAACTTTTCAAAAGCTTCAGACTTATGTTGCATCAAATACACATATCCATACCGAGATAAATTATCGATAAAAGTGATGAAATAGACATAATTGCTCCTGACTGGCACATCAAATGGGCTGCATATATCGGTATATATTAGGGCAAGCAGGTCTGTGACCCTTTCCTCATGTCCTACAAAATTTTTTAATTTGTTAATCCTATCTTCAGCTATATGACCAAGCCTAAGGTGTCATAGATACCTATCATTTATACTATCCCTAGGTTGCTTTGATCCTATTGCATTCACATTTTGCTCGATATTGAAAATAGAAACATCAATATGTAAATGATAGAGACCATTTATAAGAAAACCACTTGTAATTTTATTTCTTTCATAAAAAATATTATAATGGCCCTTAAGAAAATTAATTACATAGTCTTCTTATACTAAACATGAAACAAAAATCAAATTTCTACTTACTGTAGGTACATAAAAATAATTTTTAAAAATTAGATCTAATCTAGATGATAATCATAGAGGGTAGGTTCCCACGATCGCAATAGCAACACTTGCTCCATTTTTTATGTGTAGGATCATCTCACCATCCCTCAGCCTCCTGCTATCCTTAAAATCCTGCATAGAAGTACACAAGTGAGCACTAGAACTAGGGTCAGGCATCCAACTGGATGTAGAAGAAATCATAAAATTAGATTCTATGACAAGCATACCTCCAGAAGGACCTGCCTCCTTGTTCTTCAGGCTGGCCAGGTACAAAGGACAGTTATGCTTCTAATGGCCGTCAGTATTGCAATAAAAATATTTTTTCTTATCAGCCTTCTTTTTCAGCTCTGCCTTCTTCTTCTTCCCACCATCCACCTTCTACTTCTTCAAGGACTTCTTCTTCTTTCCAAAAACTTCTCTTGGAAGAAGTTCGCTCCACAGCAAGTACTAAGCTTTTAGAATCTTTCATAGAAAGCTCAGCAGTAACCAGCATGTTCTTGAGTTTAGCCAAGGTATTTTGAAGTTTATGCATATGATAGTTCATGATGAACTGTCCATACGCATCAATCAAGGATTGCAGAATTATTTCAATCTGCAGATTCTGATCTAACTTGACACCAAGCTTCTCAAGCTCTTTTAAGTCTTTGATCATCATCAGACAATGATCTTGGACCGACTGCCCATCATGCATCTGAGCCTTGAACAGTCTCTTGGTGACTTGATATTTGGCTGCATGACTCTATTCACCAAACAACTCTTATAGGTGAGCCAACATTTGGTGGCTAGTCTTAATGTCTTCATATTGGTGCTAGAGGTCATCAAACATCGAGCTCAATATATAATACCTGACTTTGTTATCTTCATTCATCCACTTCTTAATTGATCAACAGATGGAAGGGCTGGTAAGGTGGGAGGATCCTGTTCCAACACATGAGTCAAATTCTTGAAATCCAAAATAATTTTAAAGTTCCAAAACCAATCCTTGTAGTTGGGTTTGGTCAGTCAATGGATATCTAGGATACGGGCTAGTGGGTTAGATGCACACATCTTCCTAGTGGGTTAGATGCACACATCTACCTATAGAGAGTCAAAATTTTTAATTAGATTTTATAATTAGATTTAATCAATTAATTTAAAAATTTTATTTTTAAATAAATTAGGCTTCCACTGTTTACTCGGATCCCTATACTCTCTTGATAGAGATGCAAAAATCTTCATGATCATTGATTTCTAGTGGATGGTGCGGTCCCACCGATTGGTTCATCACCTCACCTAATAGTTATTGGTGATGGGTCAATTGATGAGTAGATAACTCTTGTCCAATAATTCTCTAATCATGGTGCACGTAAACTTAGTCTCTAATTTATGAATCTCATCGTGTCTGGAATATTGATCTATTTCTTAGTTAAGTCAGACCCACCATTTGTAGGAATTAGATTCTTAATTGGATCCCTCACCATATTCAAAATATTGAGCCCAACCCATCCTCCAACCCATAGCATCAAATACCTAATAGATATGGTTGCATCTTTTCAGTGCAACTGAACTACTGTATCCAGTCGAGAATAATCAACCCTAAGAAGGGCCCGCATATCTACAATAGTGGAAGACCTTAGACTTAATATTTTCTTAGAAAGATTTAATTTAGGTCTCTTTAAACTTGACTTGACTTAGTCATAACAATTATGACTAACCTAGTGGCATGGGTTGGCTCAAATTGTTAGCCACCTCAAATTAAAACTAGATCGACACAAATGGCCAGGTGAGTGAGATCGATGGAAGAGATATGTCATTAACTCGATAAGAATGCATTCAGGTCGAGTAGCTTCCAATTAAAAAATCAATCGATCATATCTGCCAGACTTATCTTAGACACTAAATTATCGAATCAGAACCAATCGGGTTAGTCTACAATCTAGGGTCAAATCATGGAGCCAAATTAGGTCTTTACTTGATCGAGTCATATCTCAATGTGATTCAATCTTGATCCAAACTTAATCCTATTAGGTTGGTCAAATCTAAGCTTTCTTTGATCCTACTAACCAACTCTTGATTCAGTTTGATCAACCGCTAGACCTAATTGAGCTTCCTAAGCCCAAACCCAATTTTATTAATATATCTTAGATCTGAAAATTCATAATTTTTAGATCTAATTAATTTCATAATCTTAATTTTTAATTAAGTTTTGATTTCAAGAAAAAAATATGTAATAAAATTTTAGGGTTTCAAGATCTAGGGTTTTGCAAAAAAATAACTTTTTGATTTCTAATTAAAAATGAACGCGCAGTACCTCTACACATCATAAGAACATACCATCGAATAAGAAGAGAAGGCCTATAAATCCTACTTTATTCTTATGATCGGACGGCCAAGTGGAACGCCTTAATCAGAAATATAATTTCTACTACAAAACTAGTTAGATCATATATCACATATACAAAAGATCTAACCTATACATATTTTGCATACATCTCATGTATCATAAGTCAATCAATCATGCATACTTTTAGATCTGAAATATCACATATTAAATCTAAAAAATAAAATTTTAAACTTGATCATATCAAAAATAAAACTATTCTAGATATTTTATAGAACTATTCTATAACTAGTCTAAGCATGCATCTTTCATATCTCATATGAATAAAAAAAATTAAAAATTTTATTTTTTATTTTTTAGATCTGATTATAATAACATAAAAAATAGAAATAAATTAAATCTAAATTATATTTTAATTAATTTAATAATATAATTATACTAGACTATACATAGAACTATTCTATTCCTAGTCTAGTCATACATCTCATACATTATAGATCTAAATCATAAAATTTTTAATTTTTTAATTTTAGATCTAATCATATCTGATGTGACATCTAAAATTTTTTAATATTAAATCATAAATAAAAATTAAATTAGATCTAAAATAGATCTGATGAACTGTCAATCTAGCTCGATACCAGTTGAAGAAAAAACCCTATTTTTCTTGCATAGGATCATTCTGATTAGATCTGAAGAAATATTTCAAAAAAAAAAAATTTATGATCCTAATCAAATTTGAGATATCTCGAATCTAATCCTAAAGATCTATTATTATATAATAAAATAAAATTAAATCTAATTTAATTTTATACCTGGTATTTGGATAATCAGATTATCCTGTGATGATCCTGAATGATCCTGAGATTCTTGAAGGAGCCACACACATGCCTGGCCTCTACCGGTGTTCACTCAGACTGGATTAGGAGGTCTTCTACTTCTGAATATCTCTTCAAAAATGAGATCTGGATCTGATCTTGAAGTTCTTTAAAACTTCTTTTGAAGAAGCAATGATCATCTCTTTCAGTAGTGCTGCCTTCTTCCTGATTTGTGCACCTTTCTTCCTTGGATTGCACTTGAACACATGCCCAACTCCTTTGGGCATGGAGAGGAGAGATGGAGAATCAGAGGGAAGCATGGAATAGAGGGCAGCCCTATGGCATAGTGAAAAGAAAAGGCTCTCTAACCCTAGGCGTAGACAGTGTTTAAATAGACCCTACTGCGCCATGCAGTGCCACATTATCCTAGCCAATCAGAGGCCTTCATTCAATTAGATTTAAATCTGATTATTGGGATGATATCATCTGATCCAATCAGATAAGAATCCTTAACAAATCCTAATAGATGGAGCCAACACTAGATAAACCCAAAAGTCTTTGGTGCCTGGGTGTTCGAATCCATCATGAAATCCTGGAGTCCCATCTGTATGGGACTCCATCTCTTATCCACATGGGGTTCATGCCTAGGGTGGCATGCATCCTCTCTCTTGCCTCTTTTAGTAGGGGGACAAGAGCCCCAAGTGCTCTCCTATAGGCACATGACACATGGCCCTATGTCCAAGTGTCCAGGGTCAACTGTGACCTATGTCCAGAAATAGGAATTAGCAGGTGATAGAATTGGTAAGTATTATCTTAAGTCCATCTAATGAATTAAGATAACTCTTTTCTAATCTAGACAAACTCCAATCAGACTAAGATAAGGTTGCTAAGTGAGTCCAAACAAATTTGGCTCAGCCGAGATGAAACAAAATGATTACAAAAGGAGAAGAATGTTAGGCTCAATCATGTGCTAGCACGATTTTCTTGAACCTAATTGGATCTAATCCAAATCAATTAAATTGGGTTAGTCTAATTGATGACATCCAAACCCAAACTCTTGTTTGTGTGATCTAGTTAGGTTCAGTTCCGTATGATAATGAGATATGTCGCAATCTGTATCATCGACATCATCGAAACATCTTTCGATGGACCAGAACTTTTTTGATTCATATAATTAGAATGATCAATCATCTAAATTATTCAAATTACTCTCAAAATCCATCAGTGATATCTAGCAGTATATGGTGGCAACCCATCAAAATCGAAAGCAAACCTCTTAGTGTAGCTACCTGTGTGATTGGATTCTTTTATCTTGAGCCTCGATTGGATTAGGGTTAAGATGAACTCGTCAAACCCAATATCCATCATATGAATTAATCATTCAATTTCAGTCCAATATAAAACTCTAATAGAAACTCTTTCTATCATCTTCACTCTGCCATGACCATGGGCTTATGGACTTGATTCTCATAGTTATCATAGGATTGCTCCTCATCTACTGAGGTAGATAGATCCCCTATTGGTGCAATCCAATTCCTATGATGAACATGCTATAGCCAACATACACTTCAGGATTCTGAATAGCTAGGATATCGAGTTATGGTATAGTCAAACTATAACACTCTCATGATGAACTATCGATGCACCTCAGGTCAAAGAACCAGACATACCACTACAGCATCGAGCCAGTCATTGACGAGAATGTAGACTTTCTTATGATTGCTCGAGATGGTCATGCTCAGTGCCCTCATTCTCTAACAAGTACTTATACTTTTGCTCCGGTGTCTTCATACCATAGACTCAAGATACATCTATCTTAAGAAAGCGATCGTACACCAGCCATCTAGATCGATCACCATCCTCGTGATGATCCTATGGTTGGAGCTGTTTATGAGTTAATTATGAAAATTCATATCTCAAATTTTCAACTCTTGAAAATATGAATTGTCATTACCATTAACTCAAAGAATGTATCACAGACACTTTAAATACATACTATGATAGAAAATAATTATTTTATTAATTTATAGTTAAAATTATAAAATTATCCTTAGAAGTGTATTACAAGTGTTTGGCCAATCTGACTTTTAGGGCACACATCTTACAAGAATATGAACGCATGTATCTATATATAGATATAAATATAGCAGTAGATATAGATACATAGAAAAAGAAAAGAGAGAACAGGACATGTCATATTAAATGATAGATGCATGATGGAGAAAAACTTATTTGTATTTTTTACTCTACTTTTATATATCATAGTATAGGTTTATGTAGAACCAAGAAAAGACTATGAACCAATGAAAGTTGGACTTAGTCTGTCCAACAAACCATATAAAGGCATATGCTTTCTACCAAAAGGTAAAAAAGGTATATGCTAAGAGTGGAATATTTTTCAAGATCATATATATATATATATATAACAATACTTTATGGAGGAGTATTATAGTGTTGCCAACTCAGCTTCTCAAATGACTTTTGTTGTGCAACTTGGAAAGCATTTTTGTTTCATATTTGTTCTTTCGAACCCCTCTCGATCTTTGTTCTGCATCATCGTTTGTCAGTAGGTGATCCTGTCGATCGACACGTCGGAGCCGGCGATGATGCCTTCTGCCGTGCACACCTTGGTAGAGACCCACCAAGCATCAGTGGCGGACTAGAAGGTCTGGAACCGGTGGTTGACAAAAAGGTCACCATAGAAGGCAATGACGATGGCATAGTGCAAGTCGAGATTATAGGCGAAAGGCTTGAATAGAGAGCAAGGGCAAGGTGGGGGTGGATTGGCGGGGGTGGATTGGCAGGGGTGGGATCTCGGCCTAAGCGATGGTGGTCAGGTTACAGATGAAGTAGGAGGGGTGGTGGAAAGGGGCGAAGCAGCAAAGAAGGCCATTAGATGAGGATCGAATGATGATCATGGGGTGGGGGAGGAAGAAGAGGGAGCCGATCGATATGTTAGAGCTGGTAATGATGCCCTCCACCAAGGTGTGGCGGAGACCCACCAAGCACTAATGGTGATGAGAAGGTCTGGAACCAGTGGCCGACGAGAAGGTTTGGAATCCATACATCCTAATCACTGTGGCTTCAAGAATTGATTTTGATGATTACAAAATATTTCGGGTATACTAATTACTTTGGCTTGGAAAAAGATCAATTGTGTATTTCAGGCTCAATAAGAAATTTCAAGTTTATTAAAGAAAGATGAAGAGGGGCAAAATTATAATTTCATAAAGTTAGAGATCAAAATAATTTATCTCAGAAGCCTCAAGAGCAAGTATAGAAGATTTTTATTCTTTTGGAGGCAGTCTCATGATTTTTGGATGCCTAAATTAAAAGAAAAATAGGTTTGTAGGTTGACCTCTGCCAAAAAGGGCTGAATGGCATGCTATTTTTGACTTGCAAACTCAAAGGAGAAGAACCTGAGATTGACCCAAGGGTCAATCTCTGCTATTCTGTAGATCAAAAATACAGAACATTGCATTTCCTGTTCGGTGCCACAAAGGTCGACCCCAGGGGTCGATCTCTGCTAGGGGTCAATCTCTGCTATTCTGTAGATCAAAAATATAGAACATTGCATTTCCTGTTCGGTGCCACAAAGGTCGACCCCAGGGGTCGATCTCTGCTATTCTAAAGGTCAAAAATACAAAACGTTATATTTTCTTTTCTATGCCATAGAGGTCGACCCCTATGCTAGGGGACGACCCCTAGGGTCAACCCCTATGATGGAAAACTCTACAATGGCTAGTTTTTCAATCCATTTTGGCTACATTTAATGCATATTTAAGGGACTCCAACAGCTCCAAACTTGCCTAGTTCACTCTCCAGCACTTATTGAAGATATAAAAGTTTTCAAAAGAAGAGAATATACAAGAGAAATCAAGCATTCATTTTAGTCCTAGCAAAAAGTCCTCTTCAAGCAAAAGAAACATTTATTTCAAGTTCACCAATCCCTCAAGAGCTCATTCAAGTCTTCAACCATCTTAAGGAAAATCAGAAAAGCTTCTTTCTTAGTTGTGTAAAGTATTTTTAACATTTGATTTGCTCATTAAAGGAGCTAACTTTGTATTTTATTATTGTCAAAACTCATACTCTATTTTATTATTTTGATTTAAATTTTAGGGGTTTCAAAACATGAGAAGATTGATCCGAATCTTGAATCGGATTGTATAGGATTGGTTTGTACCCAAAATAGTTAGGGTCAGAGGGTTCTGACATTTATTCAATTTGAATACAAATAGTGGATTGAAATTCCCAAATAGAAGCTTGGGGAGTGGATGTAAGTATAAGATTAGCACCGAACCACTATAAATCTTGTAGTTTGTGGTGTGCTTATTTGCTTCTATCTTTATCTCCTTATTTCTTTATTTTCTTGCTGCTTACTTCTTCACTTTACTTAAATCACCCACTATATATCACTTGCTTATCGTCACATAATCTTTGTAGTTGTCAATTAATTTTAAAATTTTAAAAATCCAATTCACCTTCCCCTCTTGGGTTGCATAGCTAGGCAACAAGTGGTAACAGAGCCTGATGCTCTAGCCTTATTTTGATTTAACTATTAAGAACCAAAGATCTATGGTAATCCAAGTCAGTATCCCACTAGCCGATGGGCAGTCTACAAACCAACCTCCACTTTTCAATTTATCAAACTACACCTATAGAAAGCTCGGATGAGAATTTTCATTCAAGCACTTGACTATGATATATGGAGTATCATAGTTAATGGACCACACACTCCCGCTAAATTAATTGATGGTGTAGAATCAAACAAACTTGAAAGAGAATAGGATAAGATTGATAAGAAAATGACTCAGCTCAATGTCAAAGCCATGAATGTTTTATATTATACTTTAGATGCTAATGAATTTAATCGCATTTTAACTTGCATGTTAGCTAAGGAAATTTGGAATAGATTAAAAGTAACACATGAAGGCACTAACCAAGTCAAAAAATCAAAAATTAACATGTTTGTACATAAATATGAACTCTTTAAAATGGAGCATGATGAATCAATAACTGAAATATTTATTAGATTTATAAATATTATAAATGGTCTTAAAAGTTTTGGCAAGTCGTATTCTAACAGTGACCTTGTAAGAAAGATTCTTAGGTCTTTACCGAGAACATGAAAAGCCAAAGTGACCACAATTCAAGAAGCCAAAGATCTGAACATCTTGTCTTTGGAGGAGCTTCTAGGATCGCTTATGACACACGAGCTAAGCGTGAAACAACATCAAGAAGAAGATGTCAAGAAGAAGCAAGACAATCGATCTCAAATTCACTACTCAACTAGATGAGGAATTCGATGAAACAGAAAATGAAGAACAAGATGAAGAATTGGTCCTCATCACTAGAGAGTTTAAGAGACTTTTGAAGAAAAGAAAACAAGAGATGAGAAAGAGGCCACCTACAAAAGGAGAGCATAGCGAGAAGAAGGATAAAGAGCAGCCCCTTATATGCTATGAGTGTAAAAAGCCAGAGAATTTTATATCTAAATGTCCATAACTCAAGAAGGCCCCCAAGAAATTCTTGAAAAAGGGTATGAAGGCTACATGGAGTGACAGCGATGACTCGAGCTATGAAGAAGAAGAATCTTATGAACAAGCTAACTTGTGCCTTATGGCACATGAAAATGAGGAAAATGCTGAAATTTTCAATGACTTTACTTTTGAAGAACTTCAAGAAGTTTTTTTATGATTTAGTAGATGATTTAAAAAAATTTAAGGCTAAAAATAAAGAACTCAAGTTAAAGAATCAACCCTTATTGAAAGAAAATGAAACCATTTCAAATAAAAAATTAGCCATAACTCAAGAAAATCAAAATTTAAAAAATGAAATTGAGAAGTTAAAATCAATGGTAGAAAAATTAATCTTAAGCTCAAAAAAACTTCAAATGATTCTTGAAAATCAAAAGATCGTTTATGATAAAGTCGATCTTGGCTACAATCATTTGAGGAAATAAAAATTTTTAAAAAATATTTTTATGAATTCATCAAGCAATAAGTTTTTAAATATTACTTGCTTTAAATATGGTAAAGTAGGATATAAATTCTATATATATTTTTCTAGTAAATCTAAAAATTTAAATATAAAAAAAATATGGATTCCAAAAGGAATCATGGTGACTAACCATAAAGGATCTAAGAAAACTTGGATACCTAAAGTGAAGACTTGATTTTGTGTATAGGTGTATCTTGCATCCCAAGGAATAAATTAATAACAGAATCTTGATAGCGAGTGCTCAAGATACATGACTGATAATAAGTCCCAATTCATCACACTTGATACTAAAAATGGAGGGATGGTCATCTTTGGAGATAATGGCAAAGGAAAGATCATCAGCATAGGTAACATTGATATCACTTCCTTCAAATATATTGAAAATGCTTTATTAGTAGATGGTCTTAAGTATAATCTCTTAAATATTAGTTAATTTCGTGACAAAGGATACAAAGTCATTTTTGAATCTTCATTGTGTATTATAACTAGTCTCAATGATGACATTAAATTTATTAGGCATAGGCATGGTAATGTTTATATGACAGATTTGAATGATCTATTAATGATAAACATGTAATGCCTAGTAGCTATGAATACCAAAATTAATGAGACTAGTTAGCTTTGGCACCGTAGGCTTGCACATATATGCATGCATTCTCTTTCTAAATTTATTAAAAAAAATAATTATCAATTTATCTAAATTAATTTTAAAAAAGATAAAATTTATGATGCATGCCAACTAAGTAAGCAAACTAGAGTTTCATTCAAGTCTAAAAACATAGTTTCAACTTCTAGGCCGTTGGAACTATTGCACATGGATTTATTTGGATCCACTAGAACTACTAGTTTGGATGGCAAATGATATGACTTTGTAATTATCGATGATTATTCATGTTTTCTATGAATTTTCTTTTTAGCACATAAGGATGAAACTTTTCAAGTTTTCTCAAAATTTTATCGAAATGTTACAAATAAAAAAGAATTTTTAATTCATAGTATTGGAAGTGATCATAGAACCAAATTTGAAAATCAAGACTTTGAAAAATTTTGTGATGAAAAATGCGTGGACCATAATGTTTTAGCACCTAGGACACCCCAACAAAATGAGATAGTAGGAAGAAAAAATAGAACATTAGAAGAAATGGCCCATACTATGCTTTATGAAAGCAACCTTCCAAAATACTTTTGGGTGAAAGTAATTAATATGGCATGTTACATTTTAAACTCTGCCCTAATTAGACCAATTTTAAAGAAAAAATCCTATAAGCTTTGGAAAGAAAGAAAACCAAGCATTGCATATTTTCAAGTTTTTGGTTGTCGATGTTTTGTTTTGAACAATGGTAAAAAAGAATTAGATAAATTTGATGCAAAATCCTATGAAGCAATATTTCTTGGATATTCATCTTTTAGTAAAGCCTTTAGAGTTTTCAATAAAAGAACTTTAATAGTAGAGGAGTCAATACATATTGTATTTGATCAGACTAATGATCTTCCATCAAGAAAGAGTAAAGGTATTGATGATTCAGGTTCTCTTATGGAAGGGATGAATGAGCTCACCCTAAAGGACTCAACAATTCAAAATAAGGAAGAACATGAGAATAAGCAAGAGGATGAAGGTGAAGAAGAACAACAACAACCTCAAGGTACAAATGATTTTCCAAGAGAATGAAGGTATGATCACAATCATCCCAAAAATTATTGGTGATCCTACACATGGGGTAAGAACTCATTCTTCACTTAGAAATGTATGCAATCACTTTGCATTTGTTTCATATTTTGAACCTAAAATCATAGAAGAAGCTGAAAAGATTATAATTGGATAAATGCAATGCAAGAAGTGTTTAATCAATTCAAATGAAATAATGTGTAGACCTTAGTATCAAGACCTAAAAATCATTCGATAATTGGTATAAAGTGGGTATATAGAAATAAATTAGATGAAAATGGAAATGTAGTTAGGAATAAAGCAAGATTGGTTGCAAAGAGATATAATCAAGAAGAGAGAATTAATTTTGATGAAATCTTTGCACCAGTTGCTAGATTAGAGGCAATTAGACTTTTACTTGCTTATGCTTGCTTTATGAATTTTAAGTTATTTCAAATGAATGTTAAAAGTATTTTTCTTAATGAATATACTGTTGAAAAAGTATATGTAAAACAGTCTCCCAATTTTGAAAACCATGCCTTTTCTAACCATGTTTTCAAATTGAACAAATCATTATATGATTTAAAACAAGCACCTAGGGCTTTGTATGAAAGGTTAAGTAAGTTTTTGCTTAATAATGATTTTTCAAGAAAAAATATTGATACTACTCTTTTCATTAAAAGAAATCATGATGATATCTTAGTAATACAAATATATGTTGATGATATCATATTTGGGTCTACTAATAAAACTCTATATTAAGACTTTGCTAAGCTCATGCAGGAAGAGTTTGAGATGAGCATGATGAATGAAATTATATTCTACCTCAAAATTTAAATCAAATAAATAAATGAAAGAATCTCCATCAACCAAAGAAAGTATACAAGACTACTAAAAAGATTTGGGATGGAGATATTGGTACCCCCATAAGCCCATCATGTAAGCTTGACAAGGATGAAAGAGGCAAAAGTATTGATTTAAAATTTTATAGAGGCATGATTGATTCTTTATTGTATCTTACTACTAGTAGACCAAATATCATGTTTAGTCTTTGTTTATGTGCTTATTTTCAATTTACTCCAAAAGAAGAATCACATTTAGATACCGTTAAAAGAATACTTAAATACCTAAAAGGAATTCAAACCTTAGCATTATGGTTTTCTAAGAATTCATCAATTGATTTAATAGGTTATTTAGGTGCAAACTTTGTTGGATGTAAACTAGACAGAAAAAGCACTAGTGAAACTTGCCAATTCCTTAGACTTAACTTAATCTTATGGTTTAACAAGAAGCAAAATTCGATGGCATTGCCTATAGCTGAGGCCAAATACATTATAGCCAAAAGTTGCTGTAAACAAATCTTATGGATTAAGCAACAACTAGAGGATTTTGGCATCAAACTTAATAAAATTTTCATAAGATGTGATAATACTAGTGCCATCAATTTAACTAAAAATCTAATTCAACAATCTAGGTTAAAACATATAGAGATAAGACATCATTTTATAAGAGAACATGTTCAAAACAATGATATAATTCTTGATTTTGTTTGTACTGAAAGATAATTGACTGATATTTTCACTAAGGCCTTAAGTGAGGATAGATTTTGTGAGATTAGGAGAGAACTAGGAATCCTTAATCCATCTGCTTAAGTACCTTTTTGATTCCAAGTTTCTTTTTATCTAAATTTTCTTAAACTAAGTCTTGATCTCACCTCTCATTTTCCTTTCATTAAAAGCTCAAATCCACCCTTTTTATGATCAATCTTATGAGAGGCATCCTTTCCTTTAAATCCAAATTTTTTTCCAAATTTTTCATCATTTTATTAAATTTTTCTAAGCCATGGGCCAACCCTAGAGGTCAACCCAAGGGCAAATTTGGAATCTTTTTTATTAATTCACTTAGGCAACTTCTTATTTGGGAAAAACCCATCTTCTTCGGCCCATAGAGGCTGACCCTCATTTTTTCTCCCTGCAGGTCTGTTCCATGCCAAACCTCCCTTTTTCTTCTTCCCAAAATTTGCAAAAACCCTTCAAAATTTCCATTCCACTGTCTTCTCCTCTCTAAATTGCCCCTAAAGGAGTCAAAATGCTCTCCGTTTCCTCCTCTTTTGGGCAGATTCAAGGTCCAAACCAAATCCTAGTCTCAAAATTTCCTTCTCCAACCGTTGGCTACTTTCCTTCTAATCCTCCCTCTCCCTCTCAAAATCTCTTCCATTCTACCTCTCCTTGAGTCTCTTGAGTCAGATTCAAGGTTTTTTTCCTCAAAATGGTCCCCAAAATAATGTTGCCTCAATGGAGGAAATCAACTCGCGGAATGGAAGAAGAAGAAAGAAGGAAAAGGATGGATCCTACGTCTTCTCTGGGTCCAACCCTTGCTCCTGGACCAGTTCTTGCTCTGTCACCATCTCCACTTAGCCTGAGCAAAGTACCCTTCTCTAACCATAAGGTTGAACCTGGCAAGTATATTGATTTTAGATTTTTTGAGAAAGAAGGGTTCACAGTGGTTTTCAAAATCAACAAACATGGCTGAAAATTTTATTGTCAGTTAAAAGAGGCTACCTATATTGATTTGGTGAGGAAATTTCACTTGAACTTGGGATATTTTAATGGAACAGTAAAATCTATGGTGAAGGGTGTAGAAATTGCTCTTGATCCAGTCCTTTTAGGAGAGATTTTGCATTTACCATGTGTAGGATATACTGGAATGGAGCTTGCCAATAAGGAAGATGGACTTCGAGTTATCTTAGGAAGTGGTTTTGTAGGAAGCCTGAATAAATTAGATGCAAAACTACTTTCAGTAGAAATGAGACTCCACCATATGGTCACTAGGTTGCTTGTTCTGAGGAGTGGTAGACATGACCTTCTATCTGGTAGGGACATCTACATGATGTTTTATGTGATTTTTGAGACCCCCCTGAACCTTCCTATTTTTATGATTAAAGCCTTGAGGGGGACCCTGATCCAAGGCACATTTGCCTTATGGTATGGACCTCGCTTTGGTATTTAGGAGGTTTGGAGTTAGCTTTGATGGGGAGGCCATTGCTAGATTGTCCCATACTGACACCATCAGCCATCACACTCTACACAGAATGGGTTTTTCAAAAAGTGATGTTGGTTGATCGAAGGAAGCTAAGGAGGAGGATAGACCAGAGAAGGAGGGACTATCTTCACCTTCTCGTGATCATAGAGCCTCACCAGATATTCAGTTTATATCAGATCATGAGGTAGGTCCATCAGAGATAGTGAGAGGCACTCTATCAGAGCTGCAGTCTGAGCATCGTCACCATTATTCTACTATCAGACTTGTAGATGACCAGCTTCACTCACTTGCTCAAGACGTTACTGGTATTATTTTATCAGCTAGAGAGACTACTCAGAGAGAGAGCACCTTTACGGCATCATCTTCTTATTTCTCTATTATTCTACACACCACTACCACCATCTCTGGCATGAGGGGACTCTCGAGCATTTGATATAGATAATTTTAGATCTGAGCTCTAGAGTCTCAGCCTTGGAGAGAACAACCTAGAGTTTTTCTTCTCCTACTCGTTAGGATTATTGAGATATCAGCTACTCTAATACCACTTGTTAAGGATCTAGTACCAGCATATTGTGATAGAAAGAAAGAAGAAAATAAAATAAGAAAGTAATCTAGTACATGGATCAGCCCAAGGGCTTGCCTCCATGCGGCATGCAAAGCTTCACTATGAGAGAGAAAACTAAACAATACAAGGGAAACTTACCACTCAACTCTTGTACAAGAGTCTCTCAATAACAAGCCTCAAATTTTTATAAAAAGCTTTCTAAAATCTCTTAAAAAGTCTCTCAGCACCTTCGAGACATCATCAGCTTTCCAATGTAATAAATGGTTCGTCAATCAAAGTTGTATAGACTTCAGAAACCCAAAGATAGTGTTCCAATAGGAAATCCAATCCTAAATCCACTCGAGATCAATCCTAGACCATCTGTTCATGATCGACTCCCTCCTGGGTCATTGGACCATGCAAAGCTATCCTAATTAGGCTTAGATCAATTTTTGACCATTAGATCATGATCGAAAGCTCTCCTAGCCATCGAATCGCACAAAATAGTGCTCCATCATGCCTTATCAAAGCTAGATCAAATCTCAACCATTCGATCATGATTGGCTTGAACCAGAGACATCGGATCATGATCGATCCATGAAATAGCCCTGCAGACTGTGCAAAATGCAAAGAGAAATGCCAACTGGTCCATGCGTGTGCCCAAAAGTCGACGGTCCATGGTGGACCGTGCTCCACTACATGGGCTGGGTGCCCGCACAGCCTGCTCGTTGCCTCCGTGCATGCTCGCTTACCCGACCAGCCTAGTGTCACCACACGCGGCTAGTTTGGGCTACACCACTATCGTCCAGCACCACCTATGGGCCCCTTCGATGGGCCCGAGGGCTGCCTGCCTGCTCTGACCTTCTTTCTTGCGTATCTTCTCCGTCGGAACTCCGTTTGGATTGTTCTTGGACTCGTTGGACTCCGTTCGTCATTTTGAATCTCAATTTGATCTTATTATGGATTAAATCTTAAGGCATTTTTCTTAACAATCTTCATCTTGACTTAATTTTTGGCCTCCACCTATCTTTGAGAGCTTGTGATCCATCTCGCCCCCATGCCTTGGGGGCATGCCTACTGATCATGGATGGGCAAACATGGGAGTTGAGTTAGGCCATTCGATCCCACCTCCACTGACTGCTATGATCCACCTGATCTAAGACCTACTCGGATAGCCTCCTGCAGCAATAGGAACTTCGATGTCGCCTCTCATCCTCCTGTCTCTCATCCCGTGCCCGATCCACCTTCACCTGGAGCTCCACCTCACATTGGACTCCCTCTAACTCCTAAAGCTCCACCTCGCACTAGGCTTCCTACCAAATAATAATATCCTCTCATCCTCTTACTCTCCTTCAATATCATCCTATCACCATGCATGACCTTCAGGATTCCATCACCAGCTACTAACCTATAGCCATTTGAATCCAGTCTGCTCAGTGAGATAAGATTTTATCTAAAGTTAGGTATATATCGAATCTCTCCCAGTCTCCTCACTGCACCATCATGTATCCTCTAGCTGACCATCTTGATGACTCTGATCACATAGCTCGATTCATCTGGTAGATAAATAGTGCGCTGACTACTCTCTAGGAAGTCAAACTACTCCTCTCTATAAAAAATATGATATGTGCATGCAGAATCTAAAATTCACTACTGAAAAGAAGTTGATACCTCATCAGATATCTCTAGGATATCATCCTCTGACTTGATACTGGCTGTCGCTATAGTAGCGCTCGTTCAATCCCTGAGCTGTGGGCAATTTCTAACAAGATGCCCCAATTCATCACATTGGTAGCATCTGATCTTGCTAGGATCACTCATCTTGGATCTGGATTATCCTCCTCGCAATCCTCTATCACTCCATCTGCTACTACCTGCTCATCCAAAAATCACTAAAGCTGAGCTATCATCATCTGAGCTCGAAGCTGAAGGAAAAAATCTATTTTTTGGATCAGATTCATTCAGATCTGATTAGATCAGGAGGGATATTTCAAAAATTTTACCTCTAAGATCCTAATCAGATCTGAGACTCTTCAGATCTGATCTTATTGATTTGAGAAGAAAAATAAAAATAATAATTAAATCTAATTTAATTATATCTTTGTTTTGGATAATCCAATTATCTTGTGATGATCTAGATGTTTGCCTGAGGTTCTGGATGTAGCTACACAAGTGCCTGACCTCTATCGGTATCCACTCAGATAAGATCTGAAGATCTTCTCCTTCTCAATCAATCCTTCAAAAATTAGATCTAGGTATAATCTTGAAGGTCTTCAAAACTGCTTTTGAAGAGCAGCCATTATCTCTTGCAGTAGTGCTGCCTTCTTCCTTTTCTAGCACCTTTCACTTGCTTGGATCGCACCTTGTTCATGCCCAAAAGACCTTGGGCTTGGAGAGGAGATAGAGGACCAGAGGATGGCATGAAGGAGGGAAAGGGCCTATGTGGCATGGGCTAAAGGCAGAAGAATTGAATTATAGGCACAGACGGGGTTTATATAGACCTTGCTGCACCATGTAGTGCCACATCATCCCGACCAATCACGGCCCTTTATGTAATCAGATCTAAATCTGATTCATGGGATGACATCATCTAATCCAATCAGATGAGAGATCCTCAAAACTCTCCTTAGGTGGTGCCAAGACTGGGTCAAACAAGACTTCTTAGCGCCACACAGTTTAATCCCCTGAAGCAACCTGGAGTCCCTCCTTTCTATCTGCTTTTTAGTAGGGGGACAAGTCCCCAAGTACTCTCCTATGGGTGCATGATACATGGGCAGATGTCTAAGTATCCAGGGTCAACATTTGACCAATGTTCATAGACAAGGCAAGTGACGAAAAATGGTAGGTGTTATCTTAAATTTATCTCATAAATTAAGACAACCCTTTTCTGACCTGGACAAGCTCCAGTCAGACCAAGTAAAGGTTCCTGAGTGAGCCCAAACACATTTGGCTCAGTCGAGACATGCTTTAATGATTATTAAAGGAGAACATTAGGCTCAATCATGTGCTAACATGATTTTCTTGAATCTAATTGAATCTTATTCAAATCAATTGAATTGGGTTAATCCAATTGATGATATCCAGATCCAAACTCTTATTGGTTTGATCTAATTAGATTCAGTTCCATATGGTAATGGGATATGTCATGATCTCTATCATCGACATCATTGAAATACCTTTTGATGGATCAAAATTTTTTTGATTCAGACAACTAGTAGGATCGATCATCCAAATTATTCTAATTGCTCTCAAAATCCACCAGTGACACCTAGCAGCATATGGAGGCAACCCATCAGAATTGATAGCAAATCTCTTGGTACAGTTACCAGTGTGATTAAGTTCCTCTATCTTGAACCTCGACTGGATTAGGGTTAAGGTGATCACATCAAACCCAAATTTTTGTCATATGAATTAATCATTCGATTCAAGTCCAATGTGAAAACCCTAATAGAAACTCTTTCTATTATTTCACTCTACCATGGCCATGGGCTTATGGACTTGATTCTCATGATCATCATAGGACTGCTCCTCATCTATCGAGATAGATAGATCTCCTATTGGTGTAATCCAATTCCCACAATGAACATGTTATAGCCAACATATGCCTCAGAATTCCAAATGGCTAGGAGACCGAGTTATGGTGTAGTCAAATTATAACATCCTCAAGGTGAACTATCGATGCACCTCAGATCAAAGAATCAGACACACTACTGCAGCTTCGAGCCAGTCATTGACGAGAAGCTAGATTTTCTCATGACTGCTCGAGGTGGTCATGCTCAGTGCCCTCGTTCTCTAATGAGTACCTATACTCTCACTCTGATGTCTCTACACCATATACTCAAGACTCATCTATCCAAAAGAAGCGATCATACACCAATCTTCTGGATCAATCACCATCCTCATGATGATCCTATGGTCGAAAGCATTTTATGAGTTAATAATGAAAATTAATATCTTAAATTTTTAACACTTGTAAATATGAATTATCATTACCATTAACTCAAGGGATGTATCACAGACACTTTCGAATATACAATGTGATAGAAAATAATTTATTTTATTATTTATAATTAAAATTATAATTTTATCCTTAAAAGTGTATTACAAGTGTTAGCCAATCTGGCTTCTAGGGCACATATATCTAACAAACTCCCACTTGACCAAAAGTCAATTGGCTATAAATCTAAGTCCCATCTTCTCAGGATGGGCTTCGATCTTCTACTGGCCTAGTGGCTTTGTAAGTGAATCTGCCGCATTATCTATGGAGTCGACTCTCTTGACCTCGACGTAACCTTTCTCAAGGTAATCGTGGATGAGGTGGTATCGCCGCTCGATGTGCTTGGATTTCTGATGAGACCTCGGCTCCTTAGCAAAAGCTATGACGCCATTATTATCGCAGTACAGAGGAATTGCATCCGATGGCATCACTCCAATCTCTACGGCAAACTTCTTGTACCAGAATGCCTCCTTCATAGCTTCTAACGTAGCGATTTACTCTACTTCCATGGTGGAATCTGCTATCACTGTCTGCTTAGAACTCTTCCAACTGACAGCACCACCATTACACACAAATAGACTCCCAAATGTCGACTTTCGATCATCTATATTGGACATAAAATCCGAATTTGTATAATCCTGGACTTGTAGTTCTCCATTACCAAAAACCAACATCATATCCTTTGTTCTTCTCAAGTACTTAAGAATACATTTCACAGAAGTCCAGTGCTCTTCATCTGGATTCGACTGATATCTGCACGTGACACTCACAGCATGGGCTATATCAAATCGTATACATAACATGGCATACATGAGGCTCCCTATTCCTGAAGCATAAGGGATCTTGCTCATGCGTTCAATCTCCTTAGGTGTGTTGGCACACATTTTCTTGGAGAGATGAATGCCATCTCTGAAGGGTACCAATCCCCTCTTGGAATTTTTCATGCTAAACCTCTTTAGCACTTCCTCTATGTACATCTTCTGTGAAAGACCTAGTATCCTATTCGGTCTATCTCTATAGATCTTAATTCCTAGAATAAAGGATGCTTTTTCTTGATCTTTCATAGAGAATTCTTTAGATAACCATATTTTAACTATGGTCAACATGGAAATATCATTCCTAATAAGAAGGATATCATCCACGTACAGTACGAGGAAGATAATAGCGCTCCCACTGACCTTTTTGAAAATACATGATTCCTCCTCGTTCTTGATGAAATCAAATAATTTGATCACATCATTAAAACAAGTATTCCAGCTCCGAGATGCTTGCTTAAGTTCATATATGGACCTTTGCAGCTTGCATACTTTGTGATCAACATCACTGGATGTGAAACCTAGTGGCTGTTCCATATAGATATCTTCCTCAAGATATCCATTTAAGAATGCCATTTTTACGTCCAATTGTCATATTTCAATCGAAATAGACTACAACAGCAAGCAATGTGTAGATGGATTTTAGCATGGCTACTGGCGAAAAGGTATCCTGATAGTCAATTCCTTCGTGCTGACTATACTCTTTTGCCACTAATCTAACTTTGAATGTCTCCACATTCCCATCTACACCAATCTTTCTCTTATAAATTCATTTACAGCTAATAGGTATTATACCTTCTGGTAGATCTACCAAGGTCCAAACTTGGTTTGAGTGCATCAAGTCAATTTCTGACTTCATTGCCTCTAACCATTTCTCAAAGTCGATATCCGATATCACCTCGTCATAGGTTTTGGGATCATCACCATGAACCCCATTACCTACGAGGAACATTTTCTCTACTTCCTCTGAAATAGCACCTAAGTATCTCTCCAGGGGATAGAAAACTCTTTTTGATCTATGAGGTGGAGGAGGTAGTGATTGTATTGGCTCAACCTGATTTTGTTCCATAGGGTCCTTAGCTCATTATTGCTCTTATGAGATTTTTTTCTCAAGCTTGATCTGCTTTCCAATACCACCATCTTGAATTAACTATTTTTCAAGAAAGATGGCATGTCGACTCACAATCACATTGTGGTCTTCTAGAATGTAGAAATAATATCCTAATAACCCTTTAGGATATCCAATGAATCGAGCTCTAAAAGACCTATAGTCTAACTTATCCGCTTATTGTCTTTTGACATGAGCCGGACAACCCCAAATTTTGAGATGACTCAGACTTGATTTCTTACCGTGCCATATCTCATACAGTGTGGTAGAAATGATTTTAGAGAGAACCCTATTTAGTAAATATATAGCAGTTAACAGACTATGTTCCTATAGAAAATTAGGAAGGTCTGTGAAGCTCATCATAGATCGGACCATATCTACTAGGATCTGGTTCCTCCATTCTAAAATCTCATTGAGTTGAGGTGTTTCAGGTGGAATCCATTGAGAGACTATGCCATTTTGCTTGAGATATTCCAAAAATTTTTGACTAAAGTATTCACCTCCTCGATCTGATCGAAGAACCTTAATGGATTTTTTAGTTTGCTTTTCAACTTCATGTCTGAATTTCTTAAACTTTTCAAAGGTTTCAGACTTGTGCCTCATAAGATACACATACCCATACTAAGATAGATCATTGATAAAGGTTATGAAGTAGTCAAAGTTGCCTCTAGCCGGCACATCAAATGGGCCGCATACATCAGTATGTACTAGGGCAAATAGTTTTATGGCCCTTTCCCCATGTCCTACAAAAGGGAGCTTAGTCATTTTGCCATGAAGACATGATTCACAAATTGGATATGACTCGAAAGTCAACGGACTCAATAGCTCGATTTTCTTCAATTTGTTAATCCTGTCTTCTGCTATATGATCTAGCCTTAGGTGCCATAGATACCTATCATTTGGACTATCCCTGGGTCATTTTGATCTTATACATTCATATTTTGCTCGATATTAAAGATAGATACATCAATATATAACTGGTAGAGACCGTTAATAAGAAAATCACTTGCAATTTTATTTCCTTCAAAAAGAATATTACAATGGTCCTTAAGAAAACTAATTACATAGCCTTCTTGTGGTAAACATGAAATAGAAATCAAATTCCTGCTTGCAGCAGACAAACAATAACAATCCCTAAGTACTAAATCTAAGCCAGATGGTAGTCGAAGAGGGTAGGTTCCCACGGCCACAGCAGCAATTCTTACTCCATTTTTGATGTATAGGATTATCTCACCATCCCTCAGCCTCCTGCTATCCTTAAGATCCTGCATGAAAGTGCACAAATGAGCACTAGAACCAGAGTCAAACACCCAACTGGATGTAGAAAAAATTGTAAGGTTAGATTCAATAACGAGCATACCTCCAGAAGGACCTGTCTCCTTCTTATTTTTCAGGATGGCTAGGTATGTAGGGCAATTCCGCTTCCAATGGCCGTCAGTATTACAATAAAAATATTTTTCTTTGTCAGCAGCTTTCTTCTTCAGCTCTGTCTTCTTTTTCTTTCCACCTTCCACTTTCTATTTTTTCACAGACTTCTTCTTCTTTTCAAAATGCTTTTTCTTTGGAAGAAGTCCATTCCATAGCAAGTACTGAGCCTTTAGAACCAAACTACTTTGGGCATGGAGAGGAGAGGGAGAAGATGGGCTTGGCATGGAGGAGGGGAGAGAGGCAGCCCCAGGGAGTAGGAATTGTTCTCATGTGTTTTTTGAGTTGGGCGTAGGGTCTTATTTATAGACTATGCATGATCCAACTCCTCTTCTTTCCAACCAATCACAACTCTTTGTAAAATTAGATCTAAATCTGATTGGTCAGAATAGAGTCCCTTGGATTCCTCCTTAGATGGCATCTAAGACCAGTCAAACTTGGTTCTTAGGAGGAGTCTACTTGGAATCCAAAAAGGAGATGGAGTCCCTATCCAATAGGGACTCTTGGGCGCACGCCACCCTTAGCGTGTGCCCTTCTCCTTGCCAGCTTCTGGTAGCGCGACAAGCCCCTATCAGCTCTCCAATAGGTGCGTGACATGTGGACAGAAGTCAAAGTATCAATGGTCAATATTTGACTAGTCAAAGGTCAACTTTTGACCAAAGTCAAAGGATGAGAAATGGTAGGTGACCAAAAATGGTAGGTATTGTCTTACAAAATAAGACAATCCTTTTTTGATCTAGACAGGCTCCAGTCAGACCAAGTGAAGGCCTCTGATCGAGCACAAACTCCTTTGGCTCAATCAGGATAATTATTTATGATAGTAAAAGAAGAACGTTAGGTTCAATCGAGTGCTAGCACGATTTTCTTGAACCTAATTGAATCTCATTCAGATCAATTGAACTGGATTAGTTCAATTGATGATCACCAGATTCAAACCCTTATTTGTGTGACCCAGTTAGGTTCAGTTCTGTATGGTAATGGGATATGTCATGATCTCTATCATCGACATCATCGAAACTCCTTTCGATGGATCAAAACTCTTCTGATTCGAACAGCTAGAATGATCGATCATCTAAATCATTCTAATTGCTCCCAAAATCCACCAGTGACACCTAGCAGTATATGGTGGCAACCCATCAGAGCTGAATGCGAACCTCTTGGTGCAGCTACCTGTGTGATTAAGTTCTTCTATCTTGAGCCCGATCAGATTAGGGTTAAGGTGAACTCGTCAAACCCTAGTTTCTGTCATATGATGTAATCATTCGATTCAAGTCCGATGTGAAAACCTAAATAGAAACTCTTTCTATTATTTCACTCTGCCATGGCCATGGGCTTCTGGACTTGATTCTCATGATCATCATAGGGCTGCTCCTCTACCACCGAGGTAGATAGATTCCATCTTGATGCAATCCAGTTCCTACAATGAACATGCTATAGCCAACATACACCTCAGGATTCCGAATGGCTAGGAGATCGAGTAATGGTGTAGTCAAACTATAACACCCTCAAGGTGAACTGCCGATGCACCTCAGGTCAAAGAACCAGACACACTACTGCAGCATCGAGTCAGTCATTGACGAGAAGGTAGACTTCCTAATGACTACTCGAGGTGGTCACGCTCAGTGCCCTCGTTCTCTAACGAGTACCTATACTCTCGCTCCGATGTCTCCACACCGTAGACTCAAGACTCATCTACTAAAGAGAAGCGATTGTACACCAACCTTTCCGGATCAATCACCATCCTCGTGATGATCCTATGGTCGGAGCATTTTATGAGTTAATAATGATTATTCATGTCTTAAATTTTCAACTCTTGAAAATATGAATTATCATTACCATTAACTCAAAGGATGTATCACAGACACTAAATACACATATGTGATAGAAAATAACCCATTTTATTGATTATAGTCAAAATTATAATTTTGCCCCTAGAAGTATATTACAAGTGTCAACCAATTCTGGCTTCTAGGGCACATATATCTAATAATCACCTACTTGTTCTGAAGCCAATTGGCTACAAGTCTAAGTCCCATCTTCTCAAGGTGGGCTTCGATCTTTTGCTGGCCCAACGGCTTTGTTAGTGGGTCTACCACATTATCTGTAGAGTCGACTCTCTTGACCTCGATGGAACCCTTCTCGAGGTAATCATGGATGAGGTGGTATTGCCACTCAATATGCTTGGATTTCTAATGAGATCTTGGCTCCTTAGAAGGATGTCATCAACGTATAATACGAGGAAGACAACAGAACTCCCACTGAGCTTTTTAAAGACACACGATTCCTCTTCGTTTTTGATGAAACCAAATATTTTGATCACATCATTGAAATGAGTGTTCCAGCTCCAAGATGCTTGCTTAAGTTCATATATGGACCTTTGCAGCTTGGCAAACCTTATGATCAGTATCACTGGAGTACCGAGTAGTGCCATGTTGGTCTTTTTAGATATATGTGCCCTAGAAGCCAGAATTGGCTGACACTTGTAATACACTTCTAGGGGCAAAATTATAATTTTGACTAAAATCAATAAAATGGGTTATTTTCTATCACATATGTGTATTTAGTGTCTGTGATACATCCTTTGAGTTAATGGTAATGATAATTCATATTTTCAAGAGTTGAAAATTTAAGACATGAATAATCATTATTAACTCATAAAATTGCTTCCGACCATAGGATCATCACGAGGATGGTGATTGATCCGGAAGGTTGGTGTACAATCGCTTCTCTTTAGTAGATGAGTCTTGAGTCTACGGTGTGGAGACACCGGAGCGAGAGTACAGGTACTCGTTAGAGAACGAGGGCACTGAGCGTGACCACCTCGAGTAGTCATTAGGGAGTCTACCTTCTCGTCAATGACTGACTCGATGCTGCAGTAGTGTGTCTGGTTCTTTGACCTGAGGTGCATCGGCAGTTCACCTTGAGGGTGTTATAGTTTGACTACACCATTACTCGGTCTCCTAGCCATATGGAACCCTGAGGTGTATGTTGGCTATAGCATGTTCATTGTAGGAACTGGATGGCATCAAGATGGAATCTATCTACCTCGGTGGTAGAGGAGCAGCCCTATGATAATCATGAGAATCAAGTCCAGAAATCCATGGCCATGGTAGAGTGAAATAATAGAAAGAGTTTCTATTTAGATTTTCACATTGGACTCGAATCGAATGATTACATCATATGACAGAGACTAGGGTTTGACGAGTTTACCTTAACCCTAATCTGATCGGGGCTCAAGATAGAAGAACTTAATCACACAGGTAGCTGCACCAAGAGGTTCGCATTCAGCTCTGATGGGTTGCCACCATATACTGCTAGGTGTCACTGGTGGATTTTGGGAGCAATTAGAATGATTTAGATGATCGATCATTCTAGCTGTTCGAATCAGAAGAGTTCTGATCCATCGAAAGGAGTTTCGATGATGTCGATGATAGAGATCATGACATATCCCATTACCATACAGAACTGAACCTAACTGGGTCACACAAACAAGGGTTTGAATCTGGTGATCATCAATTGAACTGATCTAGTTCAATTGATCTGAATGAGATTCAATTAGGTTCAAGGAAAATCGTGCTAGCACTCGATTGAACCTAACGTTCTTCTTTTACTATCATAAATAAGTTGTCCTGTCTGAGCCAAAGGAGTTTGTGCTCAATCAGAGGCCTTCATATGGTCTGACTGGAGGTTGTCCAAGTCAGAAAAGGTTGTCTTATTTTGTAAGACATTACCTGCCATTTTTGGTCACCTGCCATTTCTTGTTCTTTGACTTTGGTCAAAAGTCTACCTTTGACTGGTCAAACGTTGACCATTGACACTTTGACTTTTGACCACATGTCATGCACCTATTGGAGAGCTGGTGGGGGCCTGTCCCCCTGCCAGAACCTGGCAAGGAGGAGGGCGCACGCCACCCTAGGCGTGTGCCCAAGTTGGAGGCGCCTAGGAGTCCTTGTTGGACAAGGACTCCATCTCCTTTTTGGATTCCAATTAGAGTTCTTCTAAGAACCAACTTTGACTGGTCTTAGGCACCCTCTAAGGAGGAATCCAGGGGACTCTATTCCCACCAATCAGATTTAGATCTGATTTCACAAAGGGTTGTGATTGGTTGGGAAGAAGAGGAGTTGGATCACAGTTAGTCTATAAATAAGACCCTGCGCCCAACTCAAACAAAGATAATGATTGAGATCAAGAGTTTCCCCATGCCCAAAGGCTGCCTTTCTCTCCTCTCCTTCCTCCATGCCAAAGCTTCTTCTCCCTCTCCTCTCCACGTCCAAAAGGAGTTTTGGAGCTTGGTTGGTGCGATCCAGATCAAAGAAAGGCGATCAAAAGCAAGAAGGCTGCACTGCTGCAAAGGACGACTGCTGATCTTCAAAAGGAGTTTTGAAGATCCTCCAGATCAGATCCAGATCTAATTTTTGGAGATGTGATAGAGAAGAAGAGGATCTCCAGATCCAGCCTGAGTGGATACCGGTAGAGGCCAGGCGCTTGCGTGGCTAGATCCAGAACCTTCCGCTGCATACAGGATCATCAACAGGGTAATAGGATTACCCAAATCAGGTAAATTAAATTTGATTTAATTTATTCTTATTTTATTTTATTTATTAAAATAATAAGAATTCAGATCTAAAATATCATCAGATCTGATATAGATCAAAGAGAAAAATTTTTGAAATATATCTCTTGATCTGATCAGATCTGAACGAACCTGGACCGGGAAATCAGGATTTTCCTTCAACTGGTATCAGAGCCATGGTTCTAAAAGTATTTAGATCTAATTTTAAATTTATTTTAATTAAAAAATAATTGATTTTCAGATGTCACATGAGATGTGATCAGATCTGAAATCAGAAAAAATTAAAATTAAATGATTTGGATCTAAGATTAGAAGATATGCATGACTAGTTCTAGAATAGAATAGTTCTATAGAATAGTCTTGCATGTTTTTGATTTAATCTGATTAAATCATATTTTAGATCCTTTTATTTACTATTTTTTGATATTATAAGTGTTATAATAACATCTAAAAAATAGTAAATAAAAATTATTTAATTTGAATATCATATGAGATATGATTGATGCATGTCTAGACTAGTTGTAGAATAGTTCTACATAATTATCTAGATTAGGGTTTATTTTGATAAGATCAATTTAAATCTAATTTTTAGATTATTATGAGATAATTTAGATCTAAAAATATGCATGATTTGATACATGAGATGTATGCAAAATATGCCATGATTAGATCTGATTTATATATGAGATATATGATATAGATCTAAAACTGTTTTGTAGTATTGCATGTTCCTGATTAAGGCGTTCCTCTTGGCCGTCCGGTCATAAGAACGAAGAAGGGTTTAAAGGCCCTCTCTTTCCCATTCGATGGGGTGTTCTTATGATGTGTAGGGGTGCTGCGTGTTCGTCCTTAATCAGAAACCCAAAACTTACTTTCTGCAAAACCCTAGATCCTGAAACCCTAGGATTTATTGTGCATATTTTGTTTATGAACCCTACTTAATTAAGAATTAAGTTTATGGAATATTAATTAGGTCTAAAATTGAGAATTTTCAGATCTAAGACATATTCATAATACTGGGTTCGGGCTTGGGTAGCTCAATTAGGTCTAAGCGGTTGATCAAACCGAATCAAGAGTTGGTTAGATGGGATCAACAATGCTTAAATTGACCAGCCTAATAGGATTAAGTCTGGGTCAAGATCGAGTCACGATCAAGCAAGACCTAATTAGGCTCAGAGGTTAGAGTCTGGATTGTAGGCTAACCCAATTGGTTCTGGCTCAACAATTTGGTGTCTAAGGTAAGTTTGGCACATACGACCGACTGGTTTTTAATTGGAAGCTACTCGACCTGAATGCATTCTTGTACGAGTTAATGGCATATTCCTTCCACCGATCTCACTTACCTGGCCATATCTGTTGACACAGTTCTGATCTGAGGTGGTCAATAATCCGAGCTAACCCATGCCACTAGGTTAGTCATAATTGTTATGACTAAGCCAAGTCTAGTTTAATGAGACCTGAATCAATTCTCCCTAAGAAAAGATTAAGTCTGAGGTCTTCCACCATTGTAGATGTGCGGGCCCTTCCCGGGGTTGATTGTTCTCGGCTGGATACAGTGGCTCAGTTGCACCGGGAAGATGCAACCATGTCTATTAGGCATTGGATGCTATGGGCTGGAGGATGAGTTGGGCTCAATATTTCGGATACGGTGAGAGACTCAATTAGGAACCCAGTCTATGCAAATGGTGGGTCTGACTTAACTAAGGAGTGGATCAATATTTCCGGATACGGTGAGATTCATGAATTAGAGACCAAGTTTGGGTGCACCATGATTAGAGAATCATTGAACAAGAGTTGTTCACTCATTGGCTAACCCATCACCAATAACTGTTAGGTGAGGTGATGAGTCAGTTGGTGAGACCGCACCACCCACTAGAAATCATTAATCATGGAGATTTTTGCATCTCTACAGAGGGAGTGTAGGGATCCGAGAAAATAGTGGGAGCTAATTTGTTTAAAAATAAAATTCCTAAACAAATTGGTCAAGTCAAAATTACAGTATCTAACTAGAATCTTTGACTCTCTACAGAAAAATGTCTGCGTCCAACCCATTGGCACGTATCCTGGACACACATAGACTGACTGGACCCAATTATAAAGATTGGCTCAGGAACTACAAAATTAGTTTTGGGTTTCGAGAAGTTAACCCATGTTTGGACCAGGACCCTCCCACCTTACCAGCCCGTCCATCTATTGAACAGAGAGCGTCTCTGGAAAAATGGATAGACGAAGATAATAAGGCCAGATATTACATGTTGGGCTCGATGTCTGATGAGCTCCAGCGCCAACATGAGGATATCGGGACTGCTCGCCAAATGTTGGCTCACCTGCAGGAGATGTTTGGTGAACAGAGTCGCGCAGCCAAATATCAAGTCACGAAATGACTTTTTAAGGCTAAGATGCGTGATGGGCAGTCAGTCCAAGATCACTGTCTGACAATGATCAAGGACATGGAAGAGCTTGAGAAGCTCGGTGTGAAGTTAGACTTGGACCTGCAGAACGATATTATTCTGCAATCCTTGACTGATGCATATGGGCAATTCATCATGAATTACCACATGCATAAACTTCAGAATTCCTTGGCCGAATTAATGAATATGCTGGTTACCGCTGAGCTTTCTATGAAAGGTTCTAAAGGCTCAGTTCTTGCTATGGAACGGACTTCTTCCAAAAGAAAGTCTTATGGAAAGAAAAAGAAGTCTGTGAAAAAGCAAAAGGTGGAAGGATCAAAGAAGAAGAAGGCAGAGCCGAAGAAAAAGGCCGATGTCAAAGGAAAGTGTTTCCATTGCAACAGCGACGGCCATTGGAAGCGGAACTGCCCTACTTACCTGGCCACCCTGAAGAACAAGAAGGAAGGTCCTTCTGGAGGTATGCTCGTTATTGAGTCTAACCTTACGGTTTCTTCTGCATCCAGTTGGGTGCTTGACTCTGGTTCTAGTGCTCATCTGTGCACTTCTATGCAGGGTCTTGAGGATAGCAGGAGGCTGAGGGATGGAGACATGATCCTACGCATCGGTAATGGAGCAAGAGTTGCTGCAGTAGCCGTGGGAACATACCCTCTTCGATTACCATCTGGTTTAGACTTAGTTTTGAAAGACTGTTATTTTTGTGCCTGCAGCTAGCAGGAATTTGATTTCTGTTTCATGCTTAGCACAAGAAGGTTATGTGATCACCTTCTTTAAGGACCATTGTAACATTCTTTATGAAAGAAATAAAATTGCAAATGGTTTCCTTATTAATGGTCTTTATCAGCTACATATTGATGTACCTGTTCTAACTATCGAGCAAAACGTGAATGCCAAACGACCTAGGGATAGTCCAAACGATAGATATCTATGGCACCTGAGATTAGGTCATATAGCAGAAGATAGGATCAACAAATTGGAGAAAAATGGGCTATTGAGTCCATTGACTTTCCGAGTCATATCCAACTTGTGAATCTTGTCTTCAAGGCAAAATGACTAAACTCCCTTTTGTTGGACATGGGGAGAGGGCCACAGATCTCCTTGCCCTAGTACATACTGATGTGTGCGGCCCATTTGATGTGCCGGCTAGAGGCAATTTTGTCTACTTCATTACCTTTACCGATGATCTGTCTAGGTATGGGTATGTGTATCTTATGAGACACAAGTCTGAAGCTTTTGAAAAGTTCAAAGAATTCAGACATGAAGTAGAAAAACAAACTGGAAAACCCATTAAGGTTCTTCGATCAGATCGAGGAGGTGAATACCTTAGCCGGAATTCCTAGACTATCTCAAGGAAAAATGGCATAGTCTCTCAATGGACTCCACCAGGAACACCTCAACTCAACGGGGTTTCAGAATGGAGAAATCGGACTCTATTGGATATGGTTCGATCCATGATGAGCTTCACAGACCTCCCTGATTTTCTTTGGGGACACTCATTGTTAACTTCAATTCTATCTACTGAATAGGGTTCCCTCTAAAACCGTTCCTACCACACCGTATGAGATATGGCACGGTAAGAAACCAAGTCTGAGTCATCTCAGAATTTGGGGTTGTCCGGCTCATGTCAAAAGACAACAAGCGGACAAGTTAGAGTTTAGGTCCTTTAGAGCTCGATTCATAGGATATCCTAAAGAGTCATTAGGATACTATTTCTACATTCCAGAAGACCACAATGTGATTGTGAGTCGACATGCCATCTTTCTTGAAAAATAGTTTATTCAAGATAGCGGCATTGGAAAGCAGATTCAAGCTTGATGAGAAAGTCTCACAAGCAGAACGAGCTAAGGACCAATTGGAACCAAATCAGGTTGAGCCAATAAGAACACTACCTCCTCCACCTCGTAGATCGGAAAGAGTTTTCCCATCCCCCTGAAAGATACTTAGGTATTATTTCAGAGGAAGTAGAGGAAATGTTCCTCGTAGGTAATGGTGCTCATGGTGATGATCCCAAAACCTACAACGAGGCGATATCAGATATCGACTCCGAGAAATGGCTAGAGGCAATGCAGTCAGAAATTGACTCGATGCACTCAAACCAAGTCTGGACCTTGGTAGATCCACCAGAAGGTATAGTACCTATTGGGTGTAAATGGATCTTCAAGAGAAAGATTGGTGCAGATGGGAATGTGGAGACATTCAAGGCTAGACTAGTGGCAAAAGGTTATAGTCAACGCGAAGGCATTGACTATCAGGATACCTTTTCCCAGTGGCTATGCTAAAATCCATCCGCACATTGCTTGCCTGTTGCAGCCTATTTCGATTATGAAATATGGCAAATGGACGTGAAAACGGCATTCTTAAATGGATATCTTGAGGAAGATATCTATATGGAACAGCCGCTAGGTTTCACATCCAGTGATACTGATCACAAGGTTTGCAAGCTGCAAAGGTCCATATATGGACTTAAGCAAGCATCTCGGAGCTGGAACACTCGTTTCAATGATGTGATCAAAAAGTTTGGTTTCATCAAAAATGAAGAGGAACCATGTGTTTTCAAAAAGGGTCAGTGGGAGCGCTGTTGTCTTCCTCGTATTGTACGTGGATGACATCCTCCTTATTGGGAATGATATTCCCATGTTGACATCAGTCAAGATGTGGTTGTCCAAGGAATTCTCCATGAAAGACCTAGGTGAAGCATCCTTTATTCTAGGAATTAAGGTCTATAGGGATAGACCGAATAGGATGCTAGGACTTTCACAGAAGATGTACATAGAGGAAGTACTAAAGAGGTTTAGTATGGAAAACTCTAAGAGGGGATTAATACCCTTCAGACATGGTATTCATCTTTCCAAGAAGATGTGCCCCAGCACACCTGAGGAAATAGAACGCATGAGCAAGATCCCTTATGCTTCTGCAATAGGGAGCCTCATGTATGCCATGCTATGTACACGACCTGATATAGCCCATGCTGTGAGTGTCACAAGCAGATATCAGTCAAATCCAGGTGAAGAACACTGGACTTCTGTGAAATGTATCCTTAAGTACTTGAGAAGAACTAAGGATATGATGTTGGTCTTTGGTAATGGAGAACTCCAAGTCCAGGGATACACAGACTCAGATTTCATGTCCGATATAGATGATCGAAAGTCGACATCTGGGAGTCTGTTTGTGTGCA
>QRFJ01000492.1:517659-628040 GCA_006176705.1 Cocos nucifera
CTATCCATTTTTTTAGAGACGCTCTCTATTTAGTGGATGGATGGGCTGGTAAGGTGGGAGGGTCCTGGTCCAATACATGGGTTAACTTCTCAGAACCCAAAATAATTTTGTAGTTCCTGAGCCAATCTTTATAATTGGGTCCGGTCAGTCTATGTGTGTCCAGGATACGTGCCAATGGGTTGGACGCAGACATTTTTCTGTAGAGAGTCAAAGATTCTAGTTAGATACTGTAATTATGACTTGACCAATTTATTTAGGAATTTTATTTTTAAACAAATTAGCTCCCACTATTTTTTCGGATCCCTACACTCCCTCTGTAGAGATGCAAAAATCTCCATGATTAATGATTTCTAGTGGGTGGTGCGGTCTCACCAACTGACTCATCACCTCACCTAACAGTTATTGGTGATGGGTTAGCCAATGAGTGAACAACTCTTGTTCAATGATTCTCTAATCATGGTGCACCCAAACTTGGATCTCTAATTCATGAATCTCACCGTATCCAAAATATTGATCCACTCCTTAGTTAAGTCAGACCCACCATTTGCATAGACTGGGTTCCTAATTGAGTCTCTCACCGTATCCAAAATATTGAGCCCAACTCATCCTCCAGCCCATAGCATCCAATGCCTAATAGACATGGTTGCATCTTCTCGGTGCAACTGAGCCACTGTATCCAGCCGAGAACAATCAACCCCGGGAAGGGCCCGCACATCTACAATGGTGGAAGACCTCAGACTTAATCTTTTCTTAGGGAGAATTGATTCAGGTCTCATTAAACTAGACTTGTCATAGTCATAACAATTATGACTAACCTAGTGGCATGGGTTAGCTCGGATTATTGACCACCTCAAGATTCAGAACTGAGTCAACAGATATGGCCAGGTAAGTGAGATCGGTGGAAGGGATATGCCATTAACTCATACAAGAACATATTCAGGTCGAGTAGCTTCCAATTAAAAATCAGTCGGTCGTATGTGCCAAACTTACCTTAGACACCAAATTATTGAGTCAGAACCAATTGGGTTAGCCTACAATCCAGACTCTAACCTCTGAGCCTAATTAGGTCTTGCTTGATCGTGACTCGATCTTGACCCAGACTTAATCCTATTAGGCTGGTCAATTTAAGCATTGTTGATCCCATCTAACCAACTCTTGATTCGGTTTGATCAACCGCTTAGACCTAATTGAGCTACCCAAGCCCGAACCCAGTATTATGAATATGTCTTAGATCTAAAATTCTTAATTTTAGACCTAATTAATATTTTATAATCTTAATTTTTAATTAAGTAGGGTTCATAAACAAAATATGCACAATAAATCCTAGGATTTCAGGATCTAGGGTTTTGCAGAAAGTAAGTTTTGGATTTTTGATTAAGGACGAACGCGCAGCACCCCTACACATCATAAGAACACCCCATCGGAATGGGAAGGAGAGGGCCTTTAAACCCTTCTTCGTTCTTATGATCGGACGGCCAAGAGGAACGCCTTAATCAGGAACATGTAATACTACAAAATAGTTTTAGATCTATATCATATATCTCATATACAAATTAGATCTAATCATGGCATATTTTGCATACATCTCATGTATCGAATCATGCATATTTTTAGATCTAAATTATCTCATAATAATCTAAAAAATTAGATTTAAATTGATCTTATCAAAATAAATTCTAATCTAGACAACTATGTAGAACTATTCTACAACTAGTCTAGACATGCATCAATCATATCTCATATGATGTTAAAATTAAATAATTTTTTATTTACTATTTTTTAGATGTTATTATAATAATTATAATATCAAAAAATAGTAAATAAATAGATCTAAAATATGATTTAATCAAATTAAATTATAAACATGCAAGACTATTCTATAGAACTATTCTATTTTAGAACTAGTCATGCATATTTTCTAATCTTAGATCCAAATCATTTAATTTTAATTTTTTCTGATTTTAGATCTGATCACATCTCATGTGACATCTAAAATTACTTATTTTTTGATTAAAATAAATTTAAAATCAGATCTAAACACTTTAGAACCTTGGCTCTGATACCAGTTGAAGAAAAATCCTGATTTTTTGGACCAGGTTCGTTCAGATCTGATCGGATCAAGAGATATATTTTAAAAAATTTTTCTCTTTGATCCAAATTAGATCTAGGATGTTTTAGATCTAATTCTTATTATTTTAAAAATAAAGATAAAATCTAGGTAAATTAAATCAAATTTAATTTACCTTGATGTAGGGTAATCCTATTACCCGTTTGATGATCCTGTAAGCAGCGGAAGGTTCTGGATCTAGCCACGCAAGTGCCTGGCCTCTACTAATATCCACTTGGGCTGGATCTAGAGATCCTCTTCTTCTCTATGACGTCTCCAAAAATCAGATCTGAGTCTGATTTGGAGGATCTTCAAAATAACTTTCGAAGATCAGCAGTTGTCCTTTGCAGCAGCGCAGCCTTCTAGCTTTCTATCGCCTTTCTTTTGCCTGGATCGCACCAACTGAAGCCCCAAACTACTTTGGGCATGGAGAGGAGAGGGAGAAGATGGGCTTGGCATGGAGGAGGGGAGAGAGGCAGCCCTTGGGCATGGGAATTGTTCTCATGTGTTTTTTGAGTTGGACGCAGGATCTTATTTATAGACTATGTATGATCCAACTCCTCTTCTTTCCAACCAATCACAACTCTTTGTGAAATCAGATCTAAATCTGATTGATGGGAATAGAGTCCCTTGGATTCCTCCTTAGATGGTGCCTAAGACCAGTCAAAGTTGGTTCTTAGGAGGAGTCTAATTGGAATCCAAAAAGGAGATGGAGTCCCTGTCCAACAGGGACTCCTTGGGCACCAGCGTGCGCCCTCCTCCTTGCCAAGTTCTGGTAGGGGGACAAGCCCCCACCAGCTCTCCAATAGGTGCATGTGACACGTGGACAGAAGTCAAAGTGTCAATGGTCAACATTTGACCAGTCAAAGGTCAACTTTTGACCAAAGTCAAAGGACGAGAAATGGCAGGTGACCAAAAATGGCAGGTATTGTCTTACAAAATAAGACAACCCTTTTCTGATCTGGACAGGCTCCAGTCAGACCAAGTGAAGGCCTCTGATCGAGCACAAACTCCTTTGGCTCAGTCAGGACAACTATTTATGATAGTAAAAGAAGAACGTTAGGTTCAATCGAGTGCTAGCACGATTTTCTTGAACCTAATTGAATCTCATTCAGATCAATTGAACTAGATTAGTTCAATTGATGATCACCAGATTCAAACCCTTGTTTGTGTGATCCAGTTAGGTTCAGTTCTGTATGGTAATGGGATATGTCATGATCTCTATCATCGACATCATCGAAACTCCTTTCGATGGATCAGAACTCTTCTGATTCGAACAGCTAGAATGATCGATCATCTAAATCATTCTAATTGCTCCCAAAATCCACCAGTGACACCTAGATCAGTAATATTGGTGGTCAACCTTTCATTTCACTCTGCCATGGCCATGGGCTTCTACTGGACTTGATTCTCATGATCATCATAGGGCTGCTCCTCTACCACCGAGGTAGATAGATTCCATCTTGATGCAATCCAGTTCCTACAATGAACATGCTATAGCCAACATACACCTCAGGATTCCGTATGGCTAGGAGACCGAGTAATGGTGTAGTCAAACTATAACACCCTCAAGGTGAACTGCCGATGCACCTCAGGTCAAAGAACCAGACACACCACTGCAGCATCGAGTCAGTCATTGACGAGAAGGTAGACTTCCTAATGACTACTCGAGGTGGTCACGCTCAGTGCCCTCGTTCTCTAACGAGTACCTATACTCTCGCTCCGGTGTCTCCACACCATAGACTCAAGACTCATCTACTAAAGAGAAGCGATTGTACACCAACCTTTCGGATCAATCACCATCCTCGTGATGATCCTATGGTCGGGAGCATTTTATGAGTTAATAATGATTATTCATGTCTTAAATTTTCAACTCTTGAAAATATGAATTATCATTACCATTAACTCAAAGGATGTATCACAGACACTAAATACACATATGTGATAGAAAATAACCCATTTTATTGATTATAGTCAAAATTATAATTTTGCCCCTAGAAGTGTATTACAAGTGTCAGCCAATTCTGGCTTCTAGTGCACATATATCTAACAATTTATGCATATGATAGTTCATGATGAATGATCCATACGCATCAGTCTTGGATTGTAAAATTATATCAGATCTTGATCTAACTTCACTCTAAGCTTCTCAAGCTCTTCCAAGTCCTTGATTATCATCAGACAATGATCTTGGATTGACTCTCCATCACGTATTTTAGTCTTAAATAGTCATTTAGTGATATGATATTTGGCTGCGCGACTCTGTTCACCAAACAACTCTTATAGGTGAGCCAACATTTGACGGACAGTCTTGATATCTTTAGGTTGGCACTGAAGCTCATCAAACAGCGAGCCCAATATGTAGTATCTGGCCTTATTATCTTCATTCGTTCATTTGTCAAGAGATGCTCTCTATTCAGCGGACGGATAAGTTGGTAAGGTGGGAGGATCCTGGTCCAATACATGAGTCAACTTCTCAGAATTCAAAATAATTTTGAAGTTCTAGAGCCAATCCTTGTAATTGAATTCGGTCAGTCTATGGGTGTCCAAGATACGAGCTAGTGGATTGGATGCAGATATTTTTTTTTTCTATAGAGAGTCAAAGTTTTTAGTTAGATTTTATAATTAAGACTTGACCAATTTATTTAGAGATTTGATTTTTAAATAAATTAGCTTCCACTATTTTCTCGGATCCCTATACTTTCTTTGTAGAGATCGAAAATCTCCACGATTACTGATTTTTAGTGGATGGTGCAGTTCCACCAACTGACTCATCACCTCACCTAACAGTTATTGGATGATGGGTTAGCCAATGAGTGAACAACTCTTGTCCAATGATTCTCTAATCATGGTGCACCCAGACTTGGTCTCTAATTCATGAATCTCACCATGCCCGAAATATTGATCCACTCCTTAGTTAAGTCAGACCCACCATTTTGCACATATTGGATTCCTAATTGGATCTCTCATCATATCCAGAATATTGAGCCCAATCCATCCTTCCAGCCCATAGCATCCAATGCCTAATAGACATGGTTGCATCTTTTCGGTGCAACTGAACCACTATGACCAGCCGAGAATAATCAACCCTAGAAAGGGCCTGCACATCTACAATGGTGGAAGACCTTAGACAATCTTTTTTTAGGAAGATTTGATTTTGGTCTCTTTAAACTTGACTTGACATAGCCATATAACCATTATGACTAACCTAGTGGCATGGGTTAGCTCGGATTGTTAACCACCTTAAATCAGGACTGGGTCAATAAATATGGCCAGGTAAGTAAGATCGGTGGAAGGGATATGCCATTAACTCGATAAGAACATATTCGAGTCGAGTAGCTCCCAATTAAAAATCAGTCGATCGTATCTGCCAAACTTATCTTAAACACCAAATTGTTAAGCAAGAACCAATCGGATTAGCCTACAATCCAGACTCTAACCACTGAGCCTAATTAGGTCTTAACTTGATCGATCACTCATATGACTCGACCTTGACCCAGACTTAATCCTATTAGGCTGGTCAATTTAAGCACTCTTGATCCCATCTAACCAACTCTTGATTCGATTTGATCAACCGCTAGACCTAATTGAGCTACCCAAGTCCGAACCCAATTTTATGAATATATCTTAGATCTAAAAATTCTTAATTTTAGACCTAATATATTTCATAATCTTAATTCTTAATTAAGTTTAGGGTTCATAAATAAAATATGTATATAAAATCCTAGGATTTCAGGATCTAGGATTTTGCAGAAAATAAGTTTTTTGATTTTCTGATTAAGGATCGAATGCGCAGCACCCCTACACATATAAGAACACCCCATTCGAATGAGAGGAGAGAGCCTTTAAATCCTACTTCATTCTTATGATCGGACGGCCAAAGGAAATGCCTTAATCAGAAATATGATAAATCTACAAAACTAGTTAGATCTACATCATATATCACATATATAAAAATTGATCTAACTAAAAATATGTTTTGCATACATCTCATGTATCATATCATGCATATTTTTAGATCTAAATTATCTCATAAATATCTAAAAAATAAGATTTAAATTTGATCATATCAAATTAAAATTTATTCTAGATAATTTTGTAGAACTATTCTACAACTAGTCTAAATATGCATCTATCATATCTCATATGAATAAATTAAATAAATTTATTTTTTATTTTTTAGATCTAATTATAATATTTATAATATCAAAAAATAAGTAAATAAATAGATCTAAAAATTATAATTAATTAAATTAAAATTATGATCATTCTAGACTACACATAGAATAATTCTATTCCTAGTCTAGTCATGCATCTCATACATCTTAGATCTAGATTATTTAATTTTTAATTTTTTAATTTTAGATCTAATCACATCTAATGTAACATCTAAAATTATCTAATTATCAAATCAAAAATAAATTAAAAATAGATCTAATGAATTATGGAACCTAGCTCTGATACCAGTTGAAGGAAAAAATCTATTTTCTGGGTTAGGTTCGTTCAGATCTGATTGGATCGGAGGAATATTTTAAAAATTTTACTTCTAAGATCCTAATTAGATTTGAGACTCCTCATATCTAATCTTATTAATTTAATAATAAAAATAAAAATAAAAATTTAATTTAATTTAATTATATCTTTATTTTGGATAATCTAATTATCCTGTGATGATTCCGATGTTTGCCTGAGGTTTTGGATGTAACCATGCAAGTGCCTGGCCTCTACCGGTATCCACTTGGGCAAGATCTGAAGATCTTCTCCTTCTCAATCAATCTATCAAAAATTAGATCTAGATCTGATCTTGAAGATATTCAAAACTGCTTTTGAAGAACAGCCATTGTCTCTTACAGTAGTGCTGCCATCTTCCTTTCCTGGTGCCTTACACTTGCTTGGATCGCACCTTGTTCATACCCAAAAGCCCTTGGGCATGGAGAGGAGTGAGAGGACCAGAGGGTGGCATGGAGAAGGAGGAAGAGGGGCTATGTGGCATGGGCTAAAGGTAGAAGAATTGAATTCTAGGCACAGATGGGGTTTATATAGACCCTACTGTGCCATGCAGTGCCACATCATCCTGGCCAATCATGATTCTTTGTATAATTAGATCTAAATTTAATTGGTGGAATGATATTATCTGATCCAATTGGATGAGAGACCCTCAAAACTCTCCTTAGGTGGTGTCAAGATTGGGTCAAACAAGACTTCTTAGCGCCACACAGTTTAATCTCCTAAAGTAACCTGGAGTCCCATCTGTATGGGACTCCATCTTTTATCCTCATGGGACGCATGCCTCCCTAGGCATGAACCCCCTTCCTATCTACTTTCTAGTAGGGGGACAAGTCCCCAGGTACTCTCCTATGGATGCATGATACATGGGTAGATGTCTAAATATCTAGGGTCAATATTTGACCAATGTCCGAAGACAAGATTTAGCATGTGACAAAAAATATTAGGTATTATTTTAAATTTATCTCATAAATTAAGACAATACTTTTCTGACCTAGACAAGCTCCAGTCAGACCAAGTAAAGATTTCTGAGTGAGCCCAAACACATTTGGCTCAGTCAAGACAAGCTTTAATGATTGTTAAAGGAAAACATTAGGCTCAATCATGTGCTAGCATGATTTTCTTGAACCTAAATGAATCTTATTCAAATCAATTAAATTGGATTAATCCAATTGATGATATCTAGATCTAAACTCTTATTTGTGTGATCCAATTAGGTTCAATTTCATATGGTAATGGGATATGTCGTGATCTCTATCATCGACATCATCGAAATACCTTTCGATGGATTAAAACTTTTCTGATTCAGACAACTAGTATGATCGATCATCCAAATCATTCTAATTGCTCCCAAAATCCACCAGTGATACCTAGCAGCATATGGTGGCAACCCATCAAAACTAAAAGTGAACCTCTTGGTGTAGTTATCTGTGTGATTAAGTTCCTCTATCTTGAGCTCCGAATGGATTAGGGTTAAGGTGATCTCGTCAAACCCTAATTTCCATCATATGAATTAATCATTCGATTCAAGTCCAATGTGAAAATCCTAATAGAAACTCTTTCTATTATTTCACTCTACCATGGCCATGGGCTTATGGACTTGATTCTCATGATCATCATAGGGCTGCTCCTCATCTACCGAGGTAGATAGATCTCCTATTGGTGCAATCCAATTCCTATAATGAACATGCTATAGCCAACATACACCTCAGGATTCCGAATGGCTAGGAGATCGAGTTATGGTGTAGTCAAACTATAACACCCTCAAGATGAACTGTCGATGCACCTCAGGTCAAAGAACCAGACACACCTACTGCAGCTTTGAGCTAGTTCATCGATCGAGAAGGATAGACTTTCTCATGACTGCTCGAGGTGGTCATGCTTAGTGCCCTCATTCTCTAATGAGTATCTATACTCTCACTTCGATATCTCTACACCATAGACTCAAGATTCATCTATCCAAAAGAAGCGATCGTACACCAACCTTCCAGATCAATCACTATCCTCATGATGATCCTATGATCGAAAGCATTTTATGAGTTAATAATGAAAATTAATATCTTAAATTTTCAACACTTAAAAATATGAACTATCATTACCATTAACTCAAGGGATGTATCACAGACACTTTCAAATATACACTGTGATAGAAAATAATTCATTTTATTATTTATAATTAAAATTATAATTTTATCCTTAGAAGTATATTATAAGTGTTAGCCAATCTGGCTTCTAGGGCACACATATCTAATAGAAGCTTGGTTCTTCCTCCTGAGAACCTCATTCTATAGTATCACTGCACTAATCTCGTCTATCTTGATGATGCTCTTTCTCACTAGAAAAGCAGTCACCAAGGACTCATACGAAGGAGAAAGCAGCGCTAGCAAGACCAACATCCTAATCTTCTCCTCAACTTTTTTGTCAATATTGAGGAGGTCAATGAGGATCTTCTAAAAGTTGGATAGATACTCTCGTATGCTCTGACCTTTGTCCATCCACAGTTGGTAGAACTGCCTCCAAAGAAATAGTATGTTGGTGAGCAACTTCGCCATGTACAACTCCTTAAGCTTCGACCACAGTGCCGTCGGAAAAGTCTTGCCAAGTACATGGATCACGACATCATCTGCTAGGTGCAAGTGGATTATGCTCACGGCCTCCATCTGGATCCACTTTCAATCCTTCACCTCTATGGTTGCTGGCATCTCATCATTCAAGAGAGCATCGATCAACCATGTTGGATGAGGACATCCTTTACTCTTGCTTGCCACAAGGAGAATTTATCCTTCCTATCAAACCTGTTAATCTCCATCTTGATTGCACTTGTCTTCTCCATATTCTTCAATCTCTATCCACTATTGCAATCTATGCTTTGGTACTGTCTAGCTCTGATACCAATCTGTTGAAATATCAGCTACTATAATACCACTTGTTAAGGATCTAGTACCGACATATTATGATGGGAAGAAAGAAGAAAATAAAATAAGAAAGCAATCTAGTACGTGGATCAGTCCAAGCACTTGCCTCCACGAGGCATGCAAAGCTTCAATATGAGAGAGAAAATGAAACAATACAAAAAAAACTTACCACTCAACCCTTGTACAAGATTTTCTCAATAAGAAGCTCCAAACTCTCATAAAAGCTCTCTAAAACTTCTCAAGAAGTCTCTCAAAACCTCCGAGACGTCGTCAGCTTTCTAACACATTAAACGGTTCATCAATCGAAGTTATATAGACTTCAAAAATTTAAAAATAATGTTTCAATAGGAAATCCAGTCCTCAACCTACTCGAGATCGATCCTGGACCGTCTGATCATGATCGGCTCACTCCTAGACCGTCGGATCGTGCATAGTAGTCCTAATCAGGCTTGAATTGATTTTTGACTGTCAAATCATGATCGGGAGCTCTTCCAGCTACCGAATCATGCAAAATAGTGCTCCATCATGCCTTATCAAAGCCAAATCAAATTCTAGCCATCTAATCATGATCGGCTTGAACCAGAGCCATCAAATCATGATCGGTCCATGGAACAATCCCGTGGACCATGCAAAATGCAAAGAGAAATGCCAACTAGTCCATGTGGGCGCCCATGAGTCGGTGGTCCATGATGGACCGCGCTCCACTGCATAGGCTGGGTGCCTACACAGCCTACTCCCATGGCTCGTGCATGGCCGGTTTGGACTGTGCCACATGTGAGCCCCTCTGACGGGCCTAAGGATTGCCTATCCTGCTTTGACCTTTTTCATGCGTACCTTCGCTGTTTGGACTCCGTTTGGACTGTTCTTGGGTCTATTAAACTTCGTTCATCATCCTAAACATTGTTTTGCACTTATTATGGACCGAATCTCAAGGCATTTTTCTCAATAGGGATTTGGGGATCACACATTTCTAACTTGTCAGCTGAAGCAGGATGGCTTTGTGGGATGATGGAGTCAGGGATCACAGCCTTGAAGGAGGAGATTAGAGGATCTTGTGATGCTGTTGCTGTCAGGAATCAGTCACTTATGCAGCCATTGTCGAGAGCACTAGGGTAGCTTGTGTGAAAAAACATGCAGGATTTCATGCATACATTTCGAAACTTTTTCAAATTTACAAGCAATAGAAGACATAGATTAAATAATTTAATATAATTATGCATGTAATCTAATCACTAAGCCCTACATCTAGGATCTATAGCATGTCATGATGTAAGCATAAATCTAAAAATAGAATTCAAGTTAGTATTGATCAAATCAATACCTAGATCTAGAACAATTCTAGAAAAAATCTAGATCATATTTAGGTCTGATAAAAGATCAAATCTTATACCTTTGCATGGATCGAGAACTCCATAATTGAAAATCAAAGTTGTCTTTTGTTGCTTGGAGTTGTACATGTGTCCAACCTCTATAGGTAATCTACACGAGGCTACAACACGTATCGGAGGTTCGTCGAACGAAGATCCACTCGAAGTGCTAGCTTCTCATGGATCTCTCTTGATGGTCAATCAAAAAGATATTCTTTAGATCTCTTGGATCCTCCAAGAGATGAATAATACAAGGAGGATTGAGGGAGAAATTCAACTCATGGATCTCCTAAAAATTAGAAAATAAAAATTCAAGAAAATGCCCTAAGAGAAGATAGATCTTCTCTTTTAGGACATCAACTATTGATGTCCTAAAAGCATCTCCATGCTAGGACAAGAGGAAACTTTCTCCTCTAGAATTTTCTCTCACTTCCAGATACCTTATTCTCTAATTTTTTTTTATGAAAAAATCCCATAAAAATAGAGAAGAAGGGTTCTCAAAGAAATCCTAAGAGAAGACCTTCTTCTCTTCTTCTTCTCTCATCAGGATATAATCAGATCATGTTGAAAGAGGACCACCATACCCCAACTTCTTGGAGCACTCATCCTCCATGCCCTCTTCCTCTCTCTCTCTCTCTCAGATTTGCTCATAGAAAAATCTCATACAAAAATAAGAAAGAAAGAACTCGAAAGAAAAACAAAAGAGAAGACAGTTTTCTCTTTCCTTTTTCCCTTCAAGACATCAACCTTTGATGTCTTAATGAAAGACTCTCCTCCAAGGAACTTGGTGCCCCAATCTCCCATGCCTCCTCTTTTTCCTCTTGAATTTTCATGGAAAATCCTAGGGATATCATGAGCACACCATAAAAATAAGACATGCCCACAAAATAAGGGAAGACTAGGTCAAAAGACCTAGTCAAACAAGGAAGTTAGGGGGCATCCAACTCTCGGACGTTCCCTCTCCTATTTTTTTCTGCATGAGGACTAGGAAGTTATGCACACACAAGGGAATAATAATGGGTGAACAAAAATAGGGGCATGGAAAATTATGGCGCAAAGAAGGGAGAAGGTGCTTTGAGAGTTTGGGACTCTATCAAATAGAGTTCCAATCCAGACCTCTTTCCAAGTTTGACTAATTCAAACATGGTTTCAAAACAACCTAATTGAGGACGTGGGAACCAAGCTTATGCATGAGAAAACTCATGCACAAGACAAGGGTGGGCGAAAAAATATTTGTGGCATGGATTCTTTAAGGTGGCGCAAGGAAGGGAGTCCTAGTCTAACTAGGACTCTCTTATTTTGACTAGATCAAAATCTTTTGAACCCTAATCAAAATAATTTTGAGTCAATCTAATTAATAGGTGATCTAACTAGAAGTCTAATTAAATTAGATCTAATCAAATTTAAATCTAGTTTAATTTCTAACCAAATTAGAACTTAGGCGAACTCAAGTCCTAATTGAATTAAGACTTGTTCTTCCTTGCAATTGGCTTATCCAATAAACCAATTAGACTTAATCTAATTAAGTTCAAACTAATTCTAATTGAATCTAATTTAATTAGACTTGATCTCAACCTAATTGCTCAATCAAATTGAGTCAATGAGCAATCTAATTACTAATCGATCCTCCTGCAATATTTGCATTAGGTCAAACATCAATCGTATTGATTGTTTGACCTTAAAATGATTCTAAATCATTGATCAGCTATCTGATTAGGTTACAACCTCTTATGTATGTGATTGCATATATTCAAACCTAAGCTGATAGCATAGAAACTAATTTTTGTACTAATCAAAATAACCATCTAGCAATGGTACCCGATGTCTGAATAGGTCGAATGTATGTAAAGCAACATTTTTAGAACCCTGGCCTATGGTTAACGTATAATTTATCCCTATGATCAATAATGCTCAAGATGACTTTGAGTAAGTTATCAATACTTATATCAGTCATCCATATTATGTTTTAAAATTTTACAAATTTCGTGAATCCTCATGAGGATTACCTAGGCCTAGATTTTACTAAATTAAAACATAGCGAGACATTCTCTTCCTGAACTTAATCAGGATGGTCAATCTTATTTTGACTCATACACGGACTCCATAAGTTCTTGACTATATCCAAAAACCTTTCAAACATATATTAAAAATATAGGTAGTCCAACACTAAAGTATAGTGAGTTGCTTGCAAGTAACCGTAGTGATTTTAGATCGGAGGGACACTTATACTCATTGGTCTTAGCTAGCTACTCTTGATAGTAGAATACTACATTAATCATGTTTAGTATAGATGTACTCCTACATCCCACGTGGATGCCATACCAGTGTCTCTACATTACTTGATTACGAGGACAATCAAAGCATATGGCATACAGCGATCTACACTCGATAAGTTATTATCCTTATTAATAACTTACACTACTATAGAACAAGACTACGACAGTGATTTGTAACCACTACCATAGCCTAAAAATTTGTCGCCATAGGCTATGGCAGCAGTTAGTTAACTGCTGCCACTACGACCGTCGTCGTAGGTCTATAGTAGCGATTATTGCAGCGGTTATGTGAACCACTACCATAAATAGTCTATGGCAGCGGTTCGATAACCACTACCATAGGTCGAGCTATGGTAGCAGTTCTGTAACCACTGTCATAAATTGAGATATGGTAGCGGTTCCATAACCGCTGCCATAGGTTGAGATATGGCAGCAATTACGAAACCGCTGCATAGCTCAACTTATGGCAGCGGTTATGGAACCACTGCCATATCTCAACCTATGGTAAAGGTTACAGAGCCACTGCCATAGATCTAATGCAGCGGTTCCATAACTGCTACCATAGATCAATGGTAGTAGTTGGCAAGTAACTTGCTGCCTCGCTTGGCATACCTACAGCAACGATTTTGTAACCGCTGTCGTAGCTTTTCAATAATAAAAAAATATAAAATTTTTTATTTTTTATATATTTTACTTGATAAATGTAGAGATATATATAATACAACAAAAAATACAAGAAAATATTATAATATAAGAATATTTTTGAAATGCTCAAATTTTATTATCGAATAAAATTTATCATAATATATTTTTTTAAAAAAAATACATAAGAAGTCTCCTAAATCTACATTGTCGTCATCACCGGGAGATGGAGCATGAGCTGGAGGAGCTGGAGCTGGAGAGATTGGAGCTGGAATGTCGGCCAACATATCCCCAAGGCCCACGAAGTCTGCTTGAAAACATGCACTAAACCTCGTCACCATGGCACTTAGGATGCCCTCCAAATGAGTTGTGCGTTCCTCAGCATGAGCAGCCTGCATCATAGCCTAATCTATTCGCACCATAGCCTGAGCTATCTACGCCAATGCCTCCTCAAGCTGCTCCCAACTGACAACACCGGAAGCATGTGAAGGGATGCTCACCTTAAACCAGTAGCTCGTCGGCATATGTCCGGGCTTGTATCAGATCTTTCCAGAGTGCTCAAGCCCCAAGACCTGAGATAGATGGTCATGGGGTCCAGAGCTGTCCGGGTTATATGTTATTTCTTTGGGTTATATGTTATTTCTTTAGTGTTAGCTTAAGTTTCTAGGATCGACCTTATAGTCCACTTAATCTTAGTTATAAACTACTTTGAATTAAACTTACTTAACCAAAATTTATTGAAGTCATTTGAGTATAAATTATGACTATCTGTCATTTCGAGTTCTGTAAATTTTCTAAGTCAGAAAACTAACACCTATAAGGAGGGCTATATAAAATATATATTTTTTTGGAATAAAAAATTTTGATAATTAATCTCTAGATGTTGGTGACTCAACAAGTGATTTTTAATAAATTTTAAAGACCCTTTAACCTATTCGTTCTAAAGTAAGAAAGTTTTAAAAGTTTCGAATTTGGATAATTTAAACTAGAACCCAAATTTTAGTTTCTTATTCTTAAGAATTTTGATTTTTTTGATATTTTTATTGATTCCAAGTAGGGGGTATTCTTTATTTATATTTGTTTTAAAGTTAACTTACAAAAAATATAAATAAGCTAAGATTTAAGTAAAGCTGTGAACAGAGTCTGAAGAGTAAAATTTTTGAAACTTTGAAATTCGAGCTGATCCAAATTGAAACCAAGCTGGCCCGAGTCTTAGGCTATAGAATGAGTTTTCTATTTTTTTAAGAGAGCCAGCTCGATTTGGCATTGAGCTAACCTAACTGGCATTCGAGCTAGCCTAATTTGGAGCCAAGCTGACTCTACAGAATTAGTTTTCTATTTTTTTGAGAGAGTAGGCTTGATTTGGCATTGAGCTGACTCGACTAGCATTCGAGCTAGCCCGATTTGGAGCCGAGCTAGCTCGATCAGCTGGAAAAGGGTTATACTTAGTCTATTCATTAATCATTATTTAGAGAATTATTCTTTAAAATTTGGAGTAGGAAATTATACTTTTGAAAATGTCCAACTTTTAAGAAAAACTATCAAATTTTTCATTGGAATTATATATCTGATTTACCCCCCCTTAGACATCTTCGTTAGGCTTGCTAGGTTGGTGCGTCCATCTTATGCACCGATCATGATCTCGATTTTGAGTTGTGACATCATCGCCTAGTGGCATCTATAATATGGACATTACCATCGCTCCTGACAAATGTATCTGGGACCTCGATAGTACCAAATAAGTTTTGTTCTAGTGGAGCACTTTACATGCATGGTCCAACATTGTCATCCACTTCAGTATTATCAAACATATGCTTGGGCACCATCCTCACAACAACTCTCCATTGAGGCTCCAAGAAATCACTAATGTAGAAGACTTGACTAGCTTGGAAGGCAAGTATATACGGTTCTTCAGTACGGAGATGGCGTTGCACATTAACAAGAGTAAAACCATACTCATCAGTTTTCATCTCTGACTATGATAAGATGTCAAACCAATCATACTTCATTAACACAATCATTTTTTTAGAATAATAGTCCAAGATGACTATCTTCTCCACCACACCATAATAGTTCAAATCCTCCGTACGAGACTGTGAATCCCTCGAGCTAGCATAACACCCAGTGATGGTGCTCAACATCATACCACTATTTTATGTTGCCATGTTTATGGATCTGCTGTAAATATTAAACATGTAGCTATTAATAATGAGTTGTTTATACTCACGCATGGTATGATTAGGACCCATTGAAAGAGTATGCACTTCAGGGCTTACATCACCGAGCGATAATCTTCATACCTAATTAAGAAGATGATACCTAATTAGTAAACATGTTCAAATAAGTTGCACAAGGCAAGAATAGATAATCGCTTACATGATCTTTGAATCATTCAGAAAATTTATTGTTGTGCATTTTTTCTTTCTCCTGCATACTTAGAGCACCGTATTTTACTCTTATGACCTTCTTGTGTTTGTTGCATACACAAAGAATAAATTTAGATATAATTGGATATTTTTTTTTTAATTATTATAAAATAAATAAGGCAGAGTGACTCATCTTATGTACGGCTCAATAACATCATAATTGAAAAATACGCAGCAGTGTGCCTTATCCCTTTCCTCAATGCTCAAATCAATGAGATGGTATGAAGTGGAAAGTTCATCTGGCTATGGAATGGACTCAAATGCAATCTCAATTGGCTCATACTGATCATCCTGATTTTTCATTGGCCGATTACGATGTGTCTCAAGCTTGTTTAAGTACATGGTACAAAAATCCATATACTCTTGATCCAAATAATCTTCTGCTATTGATCCCTTTGGGCAATTCATATTTCTTACATAAGATTTCAAAATTTAAATATTCCTCTCAATAGAATACATCCATCGGCAGAACACTGGGCCTCCAAGTATAATTTTCCCTGCAAGGTGCATGATGAGATGCATCATAACCATGAAAAATGATGGTGAAAATATCTTCTCCAGATCACATAATATAGTCACCGCCCTTGCCTTCATTTTCTTCGCATCTTCCTTAAGTAATCTCTTCACACAAATATCTTTATAAAAGTTATAAAGATGAATAATAGTCATTTTGATATTTTTTGGCAACATGCGGATAATAGCTATTTGGATCAATTTCTACATCAGAATATGATAATAATGAGTCTTCAATATCCTAAGTTTGACATCCTTACTATCCACATGCTTTGATATGTTGCTTGAGCATCCACTTGGGATCTTTATGTTCTCCAACACATGAAGAAATATAGACCATTTGGAGGCATTCAAACATAGCATGCATGAGGGAGCCTCCACTATTCTTCTCTGCCAGCTCTGGATGGAGTGATCTCCTAATACCCCATTCTTTCTAATCAAATCAAAAATTCAAGTCATCCTTGATCTTATCTTTGATATTCAAGATTGTTGCCAATAAAAGCTTGTACACATTTTTTTCAATATGCATTACATCTAAGCAGTGGCATAATACATTTATCTCCCAATATGGCAAGTTAAAGAAGATGCTTTTTTTCCTCCAATTAAAGTTTGTGTCATCTTTCTTTGATCGACGCTTTCTCTACCACCAACTGGATCATCTTTCTTAAATTCAACACTAAGACCATCCAACTCTCTCAATACATCACTTCTAGACATTTGGCTAGGTGCCTCACCTTCTTCAATAGTGCCATCGAAGGAGTGTGCATTCCTTTTGTATGGATGGTTTCGATGGAGGAAACGTCGATGCCCCATATATAGCTAAAGCTCCTCCGATGTATCAACCTTCTAGACTGGGTGTTTTTACCATAAATTAGGCATGCTAGCTCACCTTTCGTGCTCTAACTCGATATTTGGGCATAGGCTGGAAAGTCATTTATTATCCATAAAAGCATTGCGTGCATGGAGAATGACTTATTCAGCAAAGCATCAAAAGTTGGAACACCTTGAATGCTCTATAACTCTTTTAGCTCGATAATCAGAAGCTGCAAATAGACATCAATGTCATTACCTACCTCCATCGATCCAGGGATGAGCACCATCATGAAAGCAAAGAATTTTTTCATACACATCCACAGTGGGAGGTTGTAAACATGAATAAATACTGGCCATACACTATGGATGGTATTCATATGCTTATACAGATGTTGAAGATTATATACACTAATCAATTGATGGGTCTATTATTATGCAATGCAATAAACAAAAATAATAAAATATAAACAGCTAGCAAGAGTTCTCTTATCCATCGGCATGACCTATGACTGTCGACACAGCCTAGAATCCATCGGTGGAAATTTTCTTATCAACCAGCATGATCCAAGAGCCATCCACCATTATCGACATGGCACGGTCCAAGGCCACCAGCACGACACGACCCAAGATCATGCACGATCATCGACACGACATGGCCTACCCTAGAACCCACCAATACGATCCAAAACCAGCCGATAGTGTTTCTCTTATCCACCAGCACGATCCATGATCGATGGATAATTATAATTTTTATAAATATTTATAATATTTATTATAAAAATTATAATTAAATATTAATATAAATATTATGATAAATAAATAATATTATAAAATTTTTAAAAAAATCATATCTATAGCTATAAAGAGGGATCACATAGAGAGCTCTGAGGATCACTAATAGCGGCACTAGAGAAAGATGACGGTGCTAGAGATCACCTACGAAATAATCGAGACAGATAGTGAGTTGGAAAGAGAGAAGAGAGAGAAAGAGAAAGAGGAGAGAGAGAGAAAGAGGGAAGAGAGATATAGTAGGGAGAGGGGGTCGGGTAGAGGGAAGAGAGGAGATGGTGCAGCTAACGGTTAGGCTAGCTAGGAAAGAAGGGGGAGGAAGGGGGCTTGGGCTAAGGGAAGATAGGAGAGAGAGAGAGAGAGAGCAAGGAGGGGTCAGGGTCGGCAGCCAGATCGAGAGAAGAGAGGAGAGAAAGAGAGGTGATCATAGCCGACAGTCGAAGAGAAGGAGGAAGAAGGAGAAGGGGGTGGCATGGTGATGGGGAGGCCGGAGGGTGGGCTGTGGGTAGAGCTGGAGGGGGGGCAGGAGGCGGGCGATAGCCCGACGGAGGAGCCACGAGCCTAGGCCAAGGAAGAAAGGAAAGGGGGTGGCACGGTGATGAGGAGGCTAAGGGGGTGGGTTGTAGGTGGCGGTCCGACGGAGGAGTCACGAGGCTAGGTCGGGGAAGAAGGGGAAGGAGGTGGCACGGTGATGGTGAGGCCGGTGGGGTAGGCTATGGGGGAAGCCGGATGGGGGTGCGGGGGTGTCTTGTAGGCGACAGCCGGTAGAGGAGCCACAGGCCTAGGTTGGGGAAGAAGGGAAGGAAAGGGAGGAGGAGGTGATGGAGGAGGGAGAGGTGGTGGCGCTGGCTGGGGAAGGAGGAGGTGTAGGTGGAGGTGGCACCGATCGGAAAGCCAAAAGGAGGCGAAGGAGGAGATGGCATCGATCAAGGAAGGAAAGGAAGGGGTGAAGTCTCACAGACGGTGGAGAGGAGGGAGTAAGAGAGAGAACAATCGGTAGAGAGGAAAAATAATTTGGGGATGGGCAATGGAGAATAATCTAACCTATGGCAGTGGTTTTCGAACCACTGCCATAGGTATCAAAATTCAAGCCGATCCGAGTCTCAGGCTACAGAAATGAATATTCTATTTTTCTGAGTAAGCCAGCCTGATTTGGAGTCGAGTTGATCCAGCTGACAATCGAGCTGATCTGATTTGGATCCGAGCCGACTCGGTCAGCAGGAATAGATCTATGGTAGTTGTTTTTATTAATCATTACCGTAGATTAAACTATGACAGTGGTTCTTTATAATTGCTGTCGTAGTCTCAACCATTACAATGGTTAGTCATAACCACTATGATATATTTTTTTTATATTTTTACTCTAAATATTATATAATTCTAAAATTTAATCTCCATCTTCATCATTCATATCTAAATAATTATCATTAGAGTATCATCACAAAAGGCTGCCTCGATCTGATGGTGCTAGCTTCATCGATCAAAAAATTTGATTTCGATGATCACAAACAATGATGCGATGATCTGATAGATGGAGACCTCCGATGTATCCAAAAATCTGCAACGATGACCTTAGTGATATTTGTAGCATACTATCAAAGTTTCATTTCAATTGGATATCGTTATTATTGTCAATTTAGTATGGAGTTATTTCGACCATTAAATGAAAAACGAGTGATCAAAGGACCAGATGGCGTCCATCCATGAGATAATTTTTTAGATAAATGATCTTGACTACTATTTTAATAATTTTTATGATGGTGATCATAAAATTTAAATCATGGATCTAAGAACGATCCAAAAGTATACGTCGCTTGATACCCATTCTTAAACTTCATCGATAATTATGCTCGTGCTTTTGCAAGATCTGCTTAACGTGAATGATTCTTACAAAAAAATTATTTAAATTTTATGATCACTATTATAAAAATTATTAAAATAGTAGCCAAGATCATTTGTCTAAAAAATTATCTCATAATCGGATGCCATCTGGTTCTTTGATCACTCATTTCTCATTTAATAATCGAAATCATCTCATGCTAATTGATCATCATGATGGTATCTGATTGAAGTAAAACTTTGATAGGATGCTACAAACATCACTGAGATCATCATTATAATTTTTTGGATACATCAAAATTCTTCATCTATCAGATCATTACATCATCATTCATGATCGTCGAAATCGAATTTTTCTGATCGATGAAGCTAGAGCCATTGGATCGAGATGGCCTTTTATGACGACACTCTAATGATAATTATTTAGATAATGAATGATGAAGATGGGTATTAAACTTTTAAATTATATAATATTTAGAATAAAAATATGAAAAAAATATATCACAGTGGTTATGACTAAACACTACAATAGGTTGAGCTTACGGCAGCGGTTACAAAGAACCGTTGCCATAATTTAATCTACAATAGTGGTTAATCCTAACCCCTGCCATAGGTTGGATCTATGGCAGTAGTTAGGGTTAATTGCTGTCGTAGATAATATTGCAGTGATTTCAAAAATCGCTATCATAGTATGTGCTATCATAGCCTTTTTTTATAGTAGTGTTATCATTTGGTCGTGAACTATTTAAGAACCATCTGATAAATCCTTCTTTATCGATTAAGTATGGTTCTAAGGACTTCATCATAATATAGGAGTTCATTTAAAGAAGATAGAACTTCAATGTTGAATAAGCCAAATAATAATTATTATTTGATAATTCATATACCAATTCTTATTGTCCACAACTTAGATAATTGGCTTTAAGACATATTTTTCAACAACTTTTACTTGAACTAAAGCCAATCAGAATAATATCAAATATCCTATCTTCCACTTGAGCTAGTAGAACTTCTTAGTTTCAAGGCTTTGTCAAATGGGTCGATCAAGTTCTCCTTTTCCATCAATCTTCTAAAGGTTGACTTCATGCTGATCTAAAATCAAAGGTGATAGCGATGTAGAGTATCCTGGTCATCCTTTGGTTTTTTAGCCTGAGCTATGGATCCAGTGCTACGATAGGACTGGACCATCTTTTGAGGATGCCACTCTCAACCTAATAATGAATCTTAGCAATTTTACAGCCTACATGGCAGCATCGATGCCATAATGTACTCTACATCACTAACAGAATAGGCTAAATATCCTGCTTGAAATTTTTCTAGCAAATTGCTCCTTCATTTAGGATAAATTCATGACTCAACACTCTCCTACTGTCATCTTTATCTGACTAAAATTGGAATCAAAATATTCCACATATGTTTTATGTCAGTTTCTCTAGACATGAATCACTGAACCTTAGTATTTCTCAAATACTAAAGGATTGTCCCTACAATTCTTCAGTGGCTCTCATTTGGATCAGACTGATATCTGCTCATTATCCCTAGTGAGTATACTATGTCTGGTCTAGTACATGAAGAAATAAGATGACAGCTAAATCTTTGTTTTTTGTAATGTTGGAATGTCATTCCCGATTAAGAAAATGTTCATCCACAAATAGCACAAGAAATAACACTACTGAACCTTTTTGCCTACTCACAAATATAGTGTTCCTCTTTATTCATAATAAAGATATACATTCAAAATGTATGTTCCAACTCTAAAATAATAGCTAAATGGGCTTTATAGATCTCTACCTTTCCATCTGTGCTACTCTAATCCTTTGAAAATTCATTCACACCTAATGGGTTTTATCCCCTACTGCCTAGAAAAACAACCCAAAGAGGGGGGGATGAATTAGGTTTATCAAAAATTTTTGGTTTACTAAATGTATGTGTAGAACATAAATATTGATATGCTGGAAATGCAGTAATTTAAATATATAAAAAATAATAGTAACTAAAGGAAAGAATCATATATACAAAAACTCAAGATTTTTATAGTGGTTCGATGTTAAATCCAACACCTACGTCCACTTCTAAAGCACTTCACTTGAGAATTTCACTATAATCTTCAAGATTATAGCAAGATTGTGTTAACTGAGCTCACAATCTAAATCCAGTTGGTTTTATGGGCTAACCAATCAAAATCTAATTTCTAGCTACTTCTAGGCTTGTACAAATCCAATTCAAGGCTTGGATGAGTCTATCCCCCAAGTTTCAACTTTTTTGAAACTTGAAATATAAAAATTTTGAAGTACAGAAATTTAAAATAAAACAAACTCCTTGAAGAGCATATTTGAAGCTTTAATGCACAAGCTGAGTTATTGGAGGACTTTAGCAATGAATGCTCTCTTTTTTCACTTGAGAATGCCTTGATTGCACAGTTGGTTGAGTAGTTGAATAGCAATGAAGACTCTTTAAGGCTCACTATTTGGACTGCATATAGATTTTCAAAAGATTCCTGAAATTTTCCACTTTCTTGCTTTTATATCTTGAGTTTTCCAGCCTTAATCTCATCTTAGAAGCCTTCTAATCCAAGTTAAGAGATCCAAAAATGGGTTTATAGATATTGGAACAGTAGAAAAGCTATTTAGAGGATAAAAAATGAAATCTGGATAATTTTGGAAACTAGCCATTGGGGCAGTCAGAAACTCGGGAGTCGACTATCCAAAGTCTTAAGTTGACTCCTGCTACAGGATAAAAAATTTTGAAGTTCAAGAGTCAACTTTTCAAAGCCTTGAGTCAACTCCAGCTGTAGGAAGGAAAATTCTGACTCTCTATATTCCTGTCCCATGCTAGTTCTGCATGCCAAAATCGACTCCTGAACTTCATGCGTCGACTCCAATTGTAGGATGAAAAATTTTGCATTCTGTTCTTGGACTGAGCCTATTTTGAGACATGAGTCAACTCCTACTTTTCTTGAGTCGACTCCTAGTCAACTCCTGTGATAGGATTCATATTAAGGTCTTCTATTTTAAGCCTAGTGCCTATCTGAGCTTGTGAGTTGGCTCTTACTAATCTGGAGTCGACTCCTGACCTATGCCAAATGATGAAACCATGCCAAATTTATCTTTAAACTTTCTTTGAGTTGGTTTATGACTCAATACTTAATAAGAACATGATATTGTCATTAAGACACCATGTTTATCAGTTTAATCCAACTTCTTAAAATAATTAAAAATACATAGATAGGAGTGAGTTGGATCGAATCCATAAGAAAGTTTTGAAATCTTTGATTTTTTAAAAGAAAAAGAAAAGAAAAGAGTTTTGACCCTATACCAAAACTTCACCTTAATCGAAGATTATGAATTCTGAAAGCCTAGAATCTTATTTATAGAGCTAGGAGGAGTTGAGGATTTTCTTCTAGGCAATGTGGGACAAAGAGCCTTTTTAATCATCAAAATAGGAAGAAATTTGAGTAAAATTCAGATTAAAATAGCTTTAAGATGAATCTGGTGAAGTCTGATGAAATCTAGCCATTCAATAGAAATCCAATGGACCAAAAATCATCAAAATCAGATGTGTATCGATCGAGATTAGGTCAGATTAAATTCTTGTCGTTGATCATGCATTGATGAAAAAAATCTAGCCGCTGATCGCGCATTGGGAGTCCTGATCACCATCGGGAGCATTCTGGACCATTGGATCTGAGTCAGATGTAAGCGCTGCCATTCGATGGTGATCCATGTGAAGTGTGAAGCTAAATCAAAGTAGGAAATTTCCTCCATCGTTCGATCTTGACTGCAATTAATTAGATCCATTCGATCACGCCTTTACTGTTCCCATAGACCGCATGGATCGGCTACACCGCACACCATAACGAATCAGTACCTCCTATCATTGAGTGAAAAGTCCAAAATGCTCTATGAGCCATAATAGATTTTCTGTAAACCCTTTAAGAGTCTAGGTCTACCATGTTTCACTCCGTGATTCATCGATTTCTGCTGACCTAACGGTCCACGCCTGGATCATGGACCGACTAACGGCTTCCGCGGCTGAGTCAGCTAGCATGGCTGGCTTAGCGCACTAGCTTTGTTGGCTTGGCTCGATGCATTTGGATGCGTCGGCTGATATGACGCAGCGACTTAAGCCAACTGAGCCGTATGTTATTTTTTATTTAATTTTTATTTATTTTATTTCTTTAGAAATTCATATCTTCTCCATTTTAGCTTCATTTTGCTCGAAACTTATTTTGTTGTGATCATCTTTTTATTGATAATAAAATTTATTTTTTTAATTATTTTTTTATTTAATTTTTTTAATAAATAAAAATATGAATTTCTCAAAAATATGTATCAATTAATTATTAACTTTTAAAAATTAATATAAATTAATTAATAAATTAATATTTTTATTGGTAAATTTATGGTACTTATCACACCCTCCAACTTAAGCTTTACTCATCCTCGAGTAAAGAAAGAATTTAGTTTTAAATATTTTTTAACTTTAGAGTTTTGAATTTTACCTAAGCAGTTTTCAAAATGGTCATTGATATTCAGTTGAACTTAAGTGAGACATATCATTGGGATATTAATATTTATCAATAAAAAAATTAAGTAAAAAATATTAAATTTTTTTCTAAATTTTTTCTAAATTATCCTATCTTTATCTTTGAATTGTCTAAACTTTCATATAGGCAAGTGTATTGCTACTTCCACCCTTCATTTATTGATTTTTATTTTTACATTATCCACTTTTTGATGCGAATATCATTACTTACTTGACAACGAGACTCGATTACTCGATGAAAAATTTATATATATATATATATATATATATATATATATATATATATATATATATATATATATATATATATATATATATATATATATATATATATATATATATATTGTACCACTATTGAGTATCTTAATCCCTTAAGTTTTCTATTTGATCCATGTAGTGAGTCTTGGGCCAATGACTTCTAAATCAATTGGCTTTAGGGCACTAGGTATAGAATACCCCTTGAACTTATTAGCTCGAATCAAACAGGCTACGAGTTAAGACTAGCTTTACAATGAGCTTCTTTGTCCTTTCCACCTTTTGATGCGAAACTTAATGCTTGCTTAGGCAAAGAGGTTTGCTTACTTTGTGAGAAGTACTTAAAAACTATTTTATTTAATTTTTTTATATGAAGAAATGTATAGTTATCCTACACAAGCTCATAAAAAGTAAACTTTTTTTTTATGCTAGTAGAAAAAATTAGAAATGCTCAAAGAAAAAATCTTTTATGTTCTAGACTTAACTCTTTATTAGATTTTCTTAATACTTGATTCCTCAATATCTCATAGATTCTCTGATCTGTGCATCAATTTTTTTTAAAAATGCTTAGTTTAATTCGATTCTTAAGCATAATCAGGTGTCTAAATATGAAATACTAACTTTTTTGAAAAGTTAAAATTTTAAATTTTTTATTTTTCTCTCCCATAACTAAATCGACATTATCCTCAATGGAGAAGAAAAAATAAAGAGTGTAATAAAGAACATGAAAGAATACACCTAACTCAGTATATTTTTAGTCCAGCACATGTCTTTAAAAATTTAGGCTCTGCCTCCAACTTATTCAACATATCCTAAAAAAAATAAACTAAAAAGATAAATTTGATGAAAAAAAATTAAATATTGGGTTACCTCCTAACAAGCGCTAAGTTTATCATCTTTAGCCAAACACAATGCAGCTTACTATCCTATGTCAAATATTAGATTGATAAATTTCAATAGTTTTGGATTGCCAATCTTAGAAAGATAATTTCTTATCTCTTTATTGATATAATCGTTGTTAATTTTAGGGATATAATTTGTGACCCCATTCTCAGACCCATGTTTATTAAGAATTTCTCCTATTTGTTCTTCTAAAATGCTCATGAATTGAGTTTTTGAATTAGGAGTTAAGTTTAATGCACTGGGTACTAGAAGGGTGTCTAAAGATAGATTTAATTCTAGAGGTAAATTAATGTGATCTTACTTAAACAACTCCATTGATACTTCATTACATGCCTTTTGATTTTTGTAAGAAGAACCGATTTCTAGGGTTGAAGGAAATAGGACATTAGGTTTATAAGTCTCAGATAAATCATCTATTCTCTTTTTTTCTTTGTCTATCTCATTTAAATTAGAACCAACATCAGTACTAGTTCCAAGCTTAGATTCTTCTATGTGGTTAGTCTCAGTACTAACCTATTTTTCTAAATTTTTATTTTGGCTAGCATCAGTACTAGCCTCTTTCACCTGATCTTGGTATGGGTCCATAAGAATTCTATAGATTTTAAGTTCAGGAATTACTTTGTTATTCTCAAATTGAGGATTCTTAGGTAGGATATTAGATTGATAACTTGGTTCAAATGCTTGGTGGACATTAGATGGATTATTTGAAATTGGTAGGCTCAGTAGTTGATCTAGTTCTCTCCTCGTGTTAGACTCAACTAATTATCCTATTTGAGCTTCTAGCTTGACGATAGATTCTTATTGAGTCAAGATCAATTGTTGTTGATTCAGAATTAATTATTGAAGTTGGTTAAATCTATCGTCAGCTAGATTGATCTATTAAGGAGGTGGGTATGATAGCTGATTGTTATATGATGGCTGGATAAACTAACTAGGCTGACCATTATTATAGGTATAGTTTTGGTATTGGGGCCTATTTTGATTATTTTGGATAGATAAAATTTGGATCTGAGCTTGAGTCTGTTGGAATATCTAAGAAAAATTATGGTGATTGCTCCAATCTGGATTATAGAAATTTAAAATGATCATTAATCAATTTGGAGTAACCTTGAGTAGTTTGAACTTGTTCTTGGATAAAATGTGAAAATTGTGTAGCAACAGAACATTCATTCACATGATGGGTTGGGCTAGCACAAATAGAATAAAACTTCTGATAATTAGAAGGTGATGTGAATTGTGCAGGAGATTGTTGACCTAGGATTAGAAGTTGATCTAATTTCTGGGCAAGAAGGTCAACTTTATCTAATTTTTGGACTATTAGGTTTAGGTCAGTTATTTGATTATCAGGTTTAATATGAATCAATCATTCAATTAAGTTCAACTAAATTAGAAAAAATGATTTCTTACCGTGCATGTATTAGTGCAACCTTAATGTATAGTTCAAAATTTTTTAAATTTTTTTTTGAATTATATATATATATTTATTATTTTACTATATTATTAATTTTTTAAAAAAATATTTTTTTAAAATTATTTTAATTATTATTTTTAATTAAATTAAATTAAATTATTATTTTTAATATTTTTTAGTTAGTTTAATTTAATTTAATTTTTAATTTATTTTAATTTATTTTTGAAGAAAAAAAGAAGAAAAAAATAAAAGTTCTAAAGAAGAGGTCCTAAAGAGTCCTAGAGCTAAGAAGAGAGAGAAAAATTAGTTTTAATTAGTGATAATGTTGGTTAGTAATCAAGTTGGTCAATCAATCCTGATTAAGAATTATCCTAGATCTAGACAGCTCCTAACTGTCAAGATCACCTTCAAGCCCTCCAAGTATAAGATCAGCCAATCAATTGGTCAGATAAGTGTAACGTCGGTGGGAGTCCCCCCATTGCTTGCCTTAGACACCAATTATGCTTGGCTAGATAAGGTAACGAAATCAATTAGAAACCTCCTTCCTTTGGGTTCAGTCATCCCTGAACTACTTTCCTAGACACCAGTCAAATTGACTAACCCTAATCTGGTTCAACTCTTAGTATTCCTTATCCTAATAAGCTTGAGTTTCTAGGACTGATGTCTAATTAATTTTAAAATTAAAAGCTTAGGTCAATGCAGGATGCTGGTTGGTTGTTTGTGGGCTAAGAAAGGGTGATCAAATTTTCACCCTATCTTGTTTAATTGGATGTTGCCCTTAATTTGATTTAATATGACATGTAAAAAAAAAAAATTCAGACAAAGAATTCTATGCAATTGAAACTAGATGCATACAACTAATTGAATTCTAAAAGACTTACCTTACCTCCAACAATCACTACAAAAAATAAAAATAAAACTAATATAATACATGCTCTAAACAGTTAAGATTTCTAATCTTATCATGAAGCTTTTAATTAGGTTTACATGGATATTTTTTAAATTAATTTAAGAATAAATTAAATAAATAAATAAAATAAATAAAAGAAAGAAGACTAGGATTAGGATTGATCTCACCAACCAAAATTGAATGATTTATTCCTTATCCTGGTTCTTTTTATTTTTTAATCTTTTTTCTATAAAATAAATAAAAAACTAGCAAGCAATATTTATAAGAAAATAAAATTTTATTTATAATTAATTTATAAAAAAATTAAAAAGATCAAAAATTTAATATACATGCCTTCCCTAGCAATGGTGCCAAAAACTTGGTGCATTTGGCAAAATTATTTTTAATTTATTTAAAATAAATTAAAAAAATTAAAATCAAAAATTAAAAATAATCTTTGGTAATGATGCCAAAAACTTGATAAGAATATGATGTTGTCGTTAAGACACCATGTTTATCAGTTTAATCTAATTTTTTTAAATAATTAAAAATATATAGATAGCAATGAGTTGGATCGAATCCATAGGAAAGGTAGTATTTTAGTTTTAAAATCTTTGATTTTTTTTTAAAAAAAAAAAGAAAAGAGTTTTGAAATCAAAAGTAAAGTCAAAAAATAAAAGATAAAAATTAAAAGATATAGAAATTTAAACTTGGTACTGAGATCTACCAGTTAGATATTAGCATGTACTTACAATAAAATAAAAATCAATAATTAAAGTACAAAAATTAAATTACAATAAAAATAAAAAGCATGAAATTAAAAAGCATAAAAATAAATATTGTATTAATTAAAAGGTTCAAAATTTAAATATATAAAAAAAATAAAATAGGCTAATCTCTGATCTTGGATCGATATTTGCAGAAAGATGGTGTAGAAGTTCAGCTTTTCTTCTCGGCATCCATTGCTTTGAAGCAGTCTCTAATCTAAAGCCTGGCTCTATCCTATACCAAAGCTTCACCTTGATCGAAGATTATGAATTCTGAAAGTCTGGGATCTTATTTATAGAGCTAGGAGGAGTTGAGGATTTTCTTCTAGGTAATATGGGACAAAGAGCCTTTTTAATTATCAAAATAGGAAGAAATCTGAGTAAAATTTAGATTAAAATAGCTTTAAGGCGAATCTGGTGAAGTCTGGTGAAATCTAGCCATTCAATAGAAATCCAATGGACCAAAAATCATCAAAATTGGATGTGTATCAATCCAGATTAAGTCGGATTAAATTCTGACCGTTGATCGCACGTTGATGGAGAAAATCTAGCCACTGATCATGCGTTGGGAGTCCTAATCACCGTCGAGAGCATTCTGGATCATTGGATCTAAGTCAGATGTGAGCACTACCATCCGATGGCGATTCATGTGAAGTCTAAAGCTGAATCAAAGTAAAAAATTTCCTACATCGTCCGATCTTTACCACAATCAATCGGATCCATTCGATCACATCTTTACTATTCCCATAGACCGCATGGACTGGCTGCACCATACACCGCAACGAATTGGCACCTCCTTGTTAGATATGAGTGCCCTAGAAGTCAGAATTGGCTGACACTTGTAATACATTTCTAAGGGTAAAATTATAATTTTGACTATTAATAAAAAAATAAGTTATTTTCTATCATATAAGTGTATTTAGTGTCTGTGATACAACCCTTGAGTTAGTGGTAATGATAATTCATATTTTCAAGAGTTGAAAATTTAAGACATAAATTTTCATTTATTAACTCATAAAATGCTCATGACCGTAGAATCATCATGAGGATGGTGATTGATCCGAAAGGTTAGTATATAATCGCTTCTTTATAGTAGATGGATCTTAAGTTCATGGTGTAAAGACACCAGAGCAAGAGTACAGGTACTCGTTAGAGAACGAGGGCACTGAGCGTGACCACCTCGAGTAGTCATAAGGAAGTCTACCTTCTCGTCGATGACTGACTCGATGCTGCAGTGGTGTGTCTGGTTCTTTGACCTGAGGTGCATCGACAATTCACCTTGAGGGTGTTATAGTTTGACTACACCATGACTCGGTCTCCTAGCCATTCGAAATCTGAGGTGTATGTTGGCTATAGCATGTTCATTGTAGGAATTGGATTGCACCAAGATGGAATCTATCTACCTCGGTGGATGAGGAGTAGCCCTATGATGATCATGAGAATCAAGTCCATAAGCCCATGGCCATGGCAGAGAGTGTGAAATAATAGAAAGAGTTTCTATTAAGGTTTTCACATCGGACTTGAATCGAATGATTAAATCATATGATAGAAATTAGGGTTTGACGAGTTCACCTTAACCCTAATCTGATCGGGGCTCAAGATAGAAGAACTTAGTCACAGAAGTAGCTACATCGAGAGGTTCATTTTTAGTTTTGATGGGTTGCCACCATATGCTGCTAGGTGTCATTGGTGGATTTTGGGAGCAATTAGAATGATTTAGATGATCGATCATTCTAAGTTGTCTGAATCAGAAGTAGCACACGATTGAGCCTAACATTTTTCTTTTTCTATCTTAAAAGTTGTCTCAACCGAGCCAAATAAGTTTGTGCTCACTCAGGTACCTTTATCTGATTTGATTGGAACTTGTCCAAGTTAAAAAGGGGTTGTCTTAATTTATGAGATAAATTTGAGACAACACCTGCCATTTTTTCGTCACTTGCTAATTCTTGTACTTTGACTTAGTCAAACATTGACCTTTGACCCTTGGACATCTGCCCATGTTTCATGCACTTATTGGAGAGCAGATAGGGGCTTGTCCCCTCTCTGAAAATTGGAAAGAATGGGGCGCACGCCTAGGATGGCGTGCGCCCATGGATAGGGATGCTGGAGTTTCATATAAATGGGACTTCAGGTTGCTTGTTGGATTCAAACTAGGTGACCCTTATCTATAGACTTTGACCAGTCTTAGGCACCACCTTAGGATGAATTCGTGGATCTCTCATCCCACCAATCAAATTTAGATCTGATTGAACGAAGCAACGCGATTGGTCGGGGTGATGCAGCACTGCATGGCGCAGCAGAGTCTATAAATAGACCCTGTCTGCGCCCACTTTTAATAATGAGTTCATCTAAGCCATGCCCCAAGGCTGTCTCTCTCCCTTCTCCACGCCACCATCTACCTCTCTCCCTCCTCTCCATGCCCAAGAAAGTTGGGTTCTTCTGATTAGTGCGAGTCAAGCAAGAAAGGCTGACGAAAAAGGAAGATGGTAGCACTGCTGCATAGAGACAATAGGTGATCTTCAGAAGAAGTTTTGAAGATCCTCCAAATTAGATCCAAATATGATTTTTGAAGAAAAGAAAGAGAAGAAGAAGATCTCCAGATCTAGCCCGAGTGAATACTGATAGAGGCCAGGCGCTTGCATGGCTAGATCCAAAACCTTAGAGCTTCCATAACATCATCAACGGATAATCAGATTACCCAAGATCAAGGTAAAAATTAATTTAAAATTAATCTAGTTTTATTTTCTTAATTATCAGATCATAAATCAGATCTAAAAAGTGTTAGATCTGATCTGGATATGAGAGGAGAATTTTTGAAATATGTCTCTCAATCCAATCAGATCTGAACGAACCTGATCCAAAAAATCAGGATTTCTCCTTCAACTAGTATCAAAGCCAGGTTCTTATAAATTTTTTTTAGAACTAATTTAATCTGATTAATTAGTAATTTCAGATATCACATAAGATGTGATTAGATCTAAAATCAAAAAATTAAAAAGAATTAAAATAAATTAATTTAGATCTAATATGTATGAGATACATAACTAGACTAGGAATAGAATTGTTCTATGTGTAGTCTAGTTTGATCATAATTTTTGATTGATTAAAAGTGATTTTTAGATCTATTTATTTTTTATTTTTTGATATTATAAATATTATAATCATATTTAAAAATAGAAAATAAAATAAAATTAATTATTCATATGAGATATGATAGTTGCATGTTTAGACTAGTTGTAGAATAGTTCTGCAAATAGGTCTAGATTAAATTTTATTTGATATGATCGAATTTAAATTTAATTTTTTAGATGATTATGAGATAATTTAGATCTGAAAAACATGCATGCATGATATATGTGATATATACAAAACATGTTTTAATTAGATCTATTTTTTTATATATGAGATATATGCTTAGATCTAATTAGTTTTTGTAGATTAGTTATATTTCTGATTAAGGCGTTCCCCTTGGCCGTCCGGTCATAAGAACAAAGTAGGACTTAAAGACCCTCTCCTTCCATTCGATGGGGTGTTCTTATGATGTGTAGGGGTGCTGCACGTTCATCCTTAATCAGAAATTAAAAATTTACTTTCTGCAAAACCCTAGATCCTAAAACCCTAGGATCTTTTCACATGTTTTGTTTAAGAACCCTAACTTAATTAAGAATTAAGTTTATAAAATATCAATTAGGTCTAAAATTAAGAATTTTAGATCTAAGACACATTCATAAATCTGGGTTCGGGTTTGGGTAGCTCAATTAGGTCTAGCGGTTGATCAAACCAAATCAAGAGTTGGTTAGATGGGATCAACAATGCTTAAATTGACTAGCCTAATAGGATTAAGTCTGGGTCAAAATCGAGCACGTGAGTGATCGATCAAGCTAAGACCTAATTAGGCTCAGAGGTTAGAGTCTGGATTGTAGGCTTACCCGATTGGTTTTATCTCAATAATTTGGTGTCTAAGGTAAGTCTGGCAAATACGATCGACTGATTTTTAATTGGGAGCTACTCAACTCGAATGCGTTCTTGTTGAGTTAATGGCATATCCCTTCCACCAGTCTCACTTACCTGGCCATGTTTGTTGACTCAATTTTGATCTGAGGTGGTCAATAATCCGAGCTAACCCATGCCACTAGGTTAGTCATAATAGTTATGACTATGTCAAGTCTAGTTTAATGAGACCTAAATCAAATCTCCCTAAGAAAAGATTAAGTCATGGTCTTCCACCATTGTAGATGTGCGGGTCCTTCCTGGGGTTGATTATTCTCGATTGGTTACAGTGGCTCAGTTGCATTGAAAAGATGCAACCATGTCTATTAAGCATTGGATGCTACAGGCTGGAGGATGAATTGGGCTCAATATTTTGGATATGGTGAGAGACTCAATTAGGAATTCAATCTGTGCAAATGATGGATCTGACTTAATTAAGGAGTGGATCAATATTTCAGATACGGTGAGATTCATGAATTAGAGATCAAGTTTGGGTGCATCATGATTAGAGAATCATTGAACAAGAGTTGTTCACTCATTGGCTAACCCATCACCAATAACTGTTAGATGAGGTGATGAGTCAGTTGGTGGGACCGCACCACCCACTAAAAATCAGTAATCGTGGAGATTTTTGCATCTCTACAGAGAAAGTATAAGGATCCAAGAAAATAGTGGGAGCTAATTTATTTTAAAATAAAATTTTTAAATAAATTGGTTAAGTCTTAATTAGAATATCTAACTAGAAACTTTGACTCTCTACAGGAAGATGTCTGCATCCAACCGACTAGCACGAATCCTGGACACCCATAGACTGACCAAACCAAATTACAAGGATTGACTTCGAAACTTCAAAATTATTTTGGGTTCTGAGAAGTTAACTCATGTATTGGACCAGGACCCTCCCACCTTACTAGTCCATCCATCTACTGAACAGAGAGCGTCTCTAGATAAGTGGACTGACGAAGATAATAAGGCTAGATACTATATGTTGGGCTCGATGTTCGATGAGCTTCAACGCCAACATAAAGATATCAGGACTGCTTGTCAAATTTTGGCTCACCTACAGGAGATGTTTGGTGAATAGAGTCGCGCAGCCAAGTATCAAGTCACTAAATAACTATTCAAGGCTAAGATGCATGATGGGCAGTCAGTCCAAGATCATTATTTGATGATGATCAAGGACTTGAAAGAGCTTGAGAAGCTCGGAGTGAGGCTGGACTTGGATCTGCAGAATGACATAATTCTGCAATCCTTGATCGATGCATATGGGCAGTTCATTACGACTACCATATGCATAAACTTCAAAACTCCTTGGCCGAACTTATGAACATGCTGGTTACCGCTGAGCTTTCCATGAAAGGTTCTAAAGTTTCAGTGCTTGCTATGGAACGAACTTCTTCCAAGAGAAAGTCTTTCGGAAAGAAGAAGTCTGTGAAAAAGCAAAAGGTGCCTCTTCTTTTGATGACTCGGATGATGGTTTAGTCATTTCTATGAATGGTTCAGTGGAAGGCTCCCATCTCTGGCCATTTTTATTATCTATGTTCTTATATTCATCGGTTCTAGATTCACGATCGACTTCCTCATCGCTAATGTCTATGAGTTTATAAATTTCATCTTGGATTACACTTACATTAGCATGCTTGGTAGATTCCTGTTCTAAATTGAAAATATTCAGCTCGATAGTCATGTTTCCAAAAGATAGTTTCATAAGTCCATTCCGATAATTGATTTTAGCATCAGTAGTAGCTAGGAATGGTCTTCCTAAAATCACAGAAATTTGACCCTTAGGATTTGATATTGGCTTAGTCTCCAAAATGACAAAATCAACTGAAAAGATAAAATTTTCAATCTTAATCAAAACATCTTCTACCATTTCCTTAGGAATCCTAAAAGATCGGTCTGCTAATTGTAATGTGATCCTTATTGGCTGAAGCTTTCCCAATCTTAATTGCTCATAAACTGAATAGAGAAAAATATTTACACTAGCCCCTAAATCAAGTAACGCCTTCTCAATGTGGGTTTCTTCTATGACACATGAAATTATTGGAGACCTTGGATCCTTGTACTTTATAGGCATATGACTTAACAAATATGAACTCACACTAGCTACTAAGAAAGCTCCCTTTGGTACATTAGTCATCTTTTTCTTGGTGCAAAGGCCTTTTAAGAATTTGGCATAAGTCGAAACTTGTTGGATCATGTCTAGTAGAGGAATATTTACTTGAACTTGCTTAAATACCTCTAATATTTTGTCTAAATATTTTGATTGTTTATTAAACCTTAATCGATTTAGGAAAGGAGCTCTAGAGATTGTGGGTACCTGGTTTGGTGCATTATCAATTTCAGAAGCTTGAGTTTGTAAGGTAGATTATTCATTAGATGGCTCAACGGACTCAGCACTCAAGTCTTCTTTAGTATCAGGTGTATTTACCTTATTATCCACTTATTTTCCTGATCTAAAGGAATGAATAGCATTAACTTGATTAACCTGATTTCCTTGAGATGGTCTACCACTGATTCCTTGGGTTGGGCTCAGGTTGGCAAGGTAGCCTACCTCATTCACGTTCACTTATGGTAGATGCTAGCTGACCCACTTGCATTTTCAAGCGGGCTATGGCCTGAGAATTTGAATTCAGAATTTAGCCCATGGTTTGCATGAAATTGCTTAAGGTGGCATTAGTGTCGGCATTAGATTTGGCTAGGGCTTTCAGGCTTTTCTCTAAAGAGCTAAGTTTCTTTTTATTAATATTAAAGCCTGATGGTGGTAGGGTGTTTATCACAGGATTAGACCTTAGGTTCTACTGATTGAAACTTGGACCGCCTACATTTGGATTTTATGATCATGAAAAATTTGGATGATTCCTCCAACCTGGGTTATAAGTAGGTGCATAGAGATTATTCAACAGTCTCTGATATGTGGTATTCACTTGTGCACATCTATTATCTAATTAGCTCATTGGGAGGGAACATTCCTCAAGGACATGGTCTGGTGCATTGCACCAATTGCACATGGGTGCAGACACTTGATTCACACTGGCTAGTCTCTAAAGTTCTAAGGCTTCTAACCTACGTGTCAAAGTTGCAATTTTGGCTTCTACAGCTAGAAAGGTTTGAATTTGGTAAATTCCACCTCTTGAAGGTATGGATTTTTTTGGTTCCCTAGTTGTTTCTCATTGTCAACTTTTCTCGGCTAGGTCTTCTAGAAATTGCCGGGCTTCATTTGGTTCTTTGTACATAAATTATCCCTTCCACATGGACTCTAGCATTGTTCGAGAATTTGAATCTAACCCTTCATAAATTATTTGGCATAGCTTCCAAGTTTCTATTCCATGGTGTGGGCATTGGGTCAAGAGGTTCTTGAATCGATCGAAGTATTTCCAAAATGATTCACTAGCTAGTTGATAGAATTGATTTATTTTATTTCTAATTCTAGCTATTTTATGATGAAAAAAATATTTTTTTAAGAATATTCTTACAAAGCCCTCCAAGGTCATGATAGATTGATTTGGAAGATTATAAAGCCACTTTTTAGCATTATCCTTAAGAAAAAAATTGATTAATCTCAATTTGATTCATCCTCTGACAGTTGTTGTAGTTTCATGGTTGTACAAATCTCTTCAAATTCCCTAATGAATATATATGCATCCTCTATTCCAGTGAATTTTGGAAGCATATTAATAATTTGAGGTTTAATTTCAATGTTGTTTGCTGTGGATTGGAGCAACCTGATGCAAGAGGGTTGGACGGAACCAACTGGATAACATAAGTCCTTAAGGATTTGAGGCTGAGGCTGATTTGCTAAATTCATTATGAATGTTGAGGTTGTAGGATCTGAAATAGGAACTAAATCCATTTTGACTAGTCGACCTGTAATCCTTCTCCACACGGATGTTGGAGAATTCACTATATTCTCAATGTCCTCAATCTTTTTTTATTTTATTATTTTTTTAAACTCTCTTTTTAAGTTCTAAGTTAATTCAACATTTTCATATCCTAGGACAACCATGCAACATAACTTTTCGTTATGCCAGGGCAACCTTATGTGAGGGCAATAGAGATTGAAAATACCTAAAGTAAAAATTTTTATTTTCAAATAATTTTCAAATAAATTAATTCTAACCTAAGATCAGCCTAGATCTAGACAGCTCCTAACTATTCGAAGTCAGCCTTCGAGTACTCCAAGTGTAGGATCAGCCAATCAACTTGCTAGATAAGTATAAGGTCGGTGGGAGTCCCCCGTTGCTTGCCTTAAACACCAATTATGCTTGGCCAGGTAAGCTAATGGAATCAATTAGAAACCACCTTCCTTCAAGCCTAGTCATCCCTAAACCACTTTTCTAAATACCAGCCAAATTGACTAACCATAATTTGGTCCAACTCCTAAGATTCCTTGTCCTATTGAGCTCGAGCTCCTAGGGCTGATGTCTAATTGGTTTTAAAATTAAAGACTTAGGTCAATGCAGGATGCTGGTTGATTGTTTATAGACCAAAAAAGGGTGATCAAATTCTCACCTTATCTTATTTAATTGGGTTGTGACCTTAATTTGGTTTAATATGAATTTGCATAAAAAATTTTCAATCAAAGGGTTTTATGCAATTTAAACTAGATGCATGCAACTAATTGAATTCTGAAAGGCTTATCTTACCTCCAGCAATCATCAGAAAATAAAAATAAAACTAATATGATGTATGCTCTAAATAGTTAGGATTTCTAATCTTATCATAAGATTTTTAATTAGATTTAAATAGATTTTTTTAAATTAATTTAAAAATAAAATAAATAAATAAATAAAAAGGAAAGAGGACTAGGGTTAGGATTGATCTCACCAAGATGGATTAGAAGCTTCCTTCTTGTCCTAATCTTTTTGTTTTCTTTATTTTTTTCTATAAAATAAAGGAGAAAAAGTTAGTAAGCAATATTTATAGAAAAAAATTAAAATTTTATTAAAAAAATCAAAGAAATTAATAAAAAATAGCATCTAATTTTTTTTCAATAATAGTGCCAAAAATTTGATAGAAATGCGATATTGTCGTTAAGACACCATGTTTATCAGTTTAATTTAATTTTTTAAAATAATTAAAAATATGTAGATAGCAGTGAGTCAGGTCGAATCTATAGGGAAGAGAGTGTTTTAAGATTTAAAATCTTTGATTTTACAAAAGAAAAAAAAAGGATTTGAGTTTTGAAATAAAAAATGAAGTCGAAAAATTAAAAGCAAAAATTAAAAGTTGCAAAAATTTAAACTTGGTACTAAGATCTACTAATTAGATCTTAGCATGTACTTACAAGAAAATAAAAAATAATAATTATAATATAAAAATTAAATTATAATAAAAATAAAGAGCATAAAAAAGAATGTAAAAATAAATATTGTATTAATTAAAAAATTCATAATTTAAATATATAAAATTTTAAAAAAGAATAAAATAGATTGGTCTCTGATCTTGGATCGGCATTGGCAGAAAGATGATGTAGCAGCCCAGGTCTTCTTCTCAGCACCTGTTACCTCGAAGCAGCCATTAACCCAAAGCCTGGCTTCACCCTATACCAAAGCTTCCCTCTAATCAGATCTATTAATTTCTAGAGGCCTGGGATCCTTTTTATAGAGCTAGGAGGGCTGGAGAGTTTTCTTCTAGGCAATGTGGGAGTAAGAAGCTCTTTGATCATCAAAATATGGAGAAATCTGAGTGAAAATCAGATTAAAAGGAGTCTTGATTGAATTTTACTACTCTAGATAAAATTTGGCTGTTCAATAGGAATCCAACGGACCAAAAATCATCAAAATTGGATGTGTATCAGCCCAGATCAGGTCGGATTAAATTCTGACCGTTGATCGCACGTTGATAGAGAAAATCTAGCCATTGATCGTGTGTTGGGAGTCCTGATCACCATCGAGAGCTTTCTCTATCGTCAGATCTTCACTGGATCGAACGCAGGCCATTGGATCGTGCCAGATCGCTTAGCATTGTTCAAATCAAAGAAGGATTTATCGTGGACCATAGGATCTCCATCGGATCGAATGCAGGTCTTGAATCACGCAATTACTATAGCTATGGACCGCGCGAACCGGGCACACCGAACACCTCAGCCAATCGCCACTCACTACTTTGATGCGAAATTACCTCTTTACCCTATAAATCGCAATGGTTTTTCCATGAACCCCTTAAGGGTCTAGGTCCACCACGTGTCGCTCTATGATTTACCAGTTTCTACTGAGCTGGCGGTCCATGCCTGGATCATGGATCGATTGACGACTTCCATGGCTAAGTCAGCTAGCGTGGCTGGCTTGGTGCGCTGGCTTCGTCGACTTGGTTGGGCGCATTTGGACACGCTGGCTGATATGGTGCGATGGCTTGAGCCGGCTGAGACATATGTTATTTTCATTTAATTTTTATTTATTTTATTTTTTTAGAAATTCATATCTTCTCCGTTTTAACTTTGTTTTGCTCAAAACTTATTTTATTATGATAAAAAAAATGAGCTCTTTATATTGATAATAAAATTTTATTTTTTTAATTTTATTATTTTTTAATTAATTTTTTTAATTAATAAAAATATTAATTATATATAAATTGATCATTAATTTTTAAAAATTATTATAAATTAAATAATAAATTAATATTTTTATTGATAAATTTATGATACTTATCATTCAGCATGGAGAATTTCAAAAAGGGCTATCTTCCGATAGGCCAAGAAATTTCTCACTCTAAAAAGATATCCGATAACTCCTGAAGAAAGAGAGCATTTGAGTAGAATTTCATATGCTTCGATAGTGGAATCTATTATGTATGCAATTACATGTACGAGACTAGACATAGCATACTCACTAGGAATAGTGAGTAGATACCAGTCTGATCCTAGAGAAAATCACTGAAAGATGGTTAAAACCATCCTTAAGTATTTAAGAAATACTAAGGACTAATGGTTGGTTTATAGTGAGTCAGATCTGAAGCTTATGAGATTTACAGACTCCAGCTTTCAATCTTATCATGATGACAGTAAAAGTATGTCGAAATATATCTTTACTCTAAATGATGGAGCCATCTACTAGAAAAGTTCTAAGCAGCATACAGTGGCTGACTCTGTTTGCAAAGCAGAATACATAGCAGCATCAAATGCAGCAAAAAAAATAGTATGGCTGAGGAAGTTCATCATTGAGCTCGAAGTAGCTCTCCATTGATGGTTCAGTCCTGCTTTACTGCGACAGCACTGGCACCATAGCTTAAGCAAAGGAACCGAAGGCACACCAACGAACAAAGCACATTCTACGTCGCTTTCATTTGGTCTGTGAGATCATGAATCGTGGTGACGTCGACCTTCAGAAGATTGACATAAAGGAGAACCAAGCCGACCCCTTCACTAAAGCCCTAGCAATCAAGCAGTTTTGACAACCATAAGTCGAAGATGTGTATTAGATACTATGCCGAATGGCTTTTAAATAAGTGGGAGTTCTTAAAAATTATGTTCCAAAATCAATCATCAGCCTGTTGATGATTGAGATATTATAATTGATTTATTAATTAATAAAAATATTTTGGCATTCTTTTCATCATAAATTTACATCTTCTAATAAACTTCATTGTTGTGAAGTTCTTAGGACTATTTAGCTTTGATAAAGAGAGGATTTATTGATTAGTCCTTAAATTTGTTCACGACCAAATGATTGGCTGTTAATTAGGACGACAGCGTCTATCGAGTATAGATTGCTATATGCCATATAGGTTGGTTGTCCTCTTAACCAAGAAGTATGGAGACATTGGTATGATATATAGGTGAGATATATAGATACATCGTTATTGAACGAGACTAACTTCAGAGCATTCTACTATCGAGAATGTCTCTGATGGGATATAGGTATAAGTATCCCTTAGACTTGAGATCATCTCAGTGACTTGCGAGCAACTCACTGTGCTTTGGTACCGGACTAACTGAATTTCAAATTCAACAATGGAAGGCTTCTGGGCATAGCCAAGTACTTGCAAAGTCAGAGTGTGATCAAGATGGAATTGACCACTCCAAGAGTTGGAGAAGAATGTATCACTATATTTCAATATAGCAAAACCTTGGCCAGGATAATCCATCAGATGGATTTGATATTTTGAAATATAATATGGACAACCTAATCAGAGTTGACAGTTGAACTCTGAGATGTCCTACGAGCATTATAGTTAAGGGGATGAATTATATGAAACTATATTCGCATGGGTTCTAAGGATGGTGTTCTACACTTTTTGACCTATCCGGTCGTTGGTTATCATTGCTATATGGTCACTACGATTGGTACAAAAATTTATTTCTATGCTACTGACTTAAGTTCAGACTTATGAGGTCACACACATTAGAGTTCACATTCTGATCAGATGGTTGATTAGCGATTTAGAATCGTTTTAGGATTAAACAATCAATACGATTGATGTTTAACCTAGTGCAAGTGTTGCAGGAGGATTGATTAGCAATTCAATTGCTAATTGGCTTAATTTGATTGAGTTAGAAGGCTGAGATTAAGTCTAATTAAATATGATTTAATTAGATTTAGTTTGGACTTGATTGAATCAAGTCCAATTGGTTTATTGGATAAGCCAAGTGCAAGGAAGAACTAGTCCTATCTAACTAGGACTCGGATTAACCTATTTTTTTAATTTAATTAAAAAATAAAAATTAAAATTAAATCTAATTTAATATAATTTAATTAAGTTTTTAAATAGATTAGGGTCTTATTTAATTGGATTTGTTTACTCTTATTTTTATTTGGTTAAAACATCTTGTTTGACCAAGTCAAAATAGGAGTCCTAGTGTGACTAGGACTCCCCATTCCTTGCGCCACCTAATCCTCACACCCCATCCCTTTCTCTTTGTATTTTTACGTGAATAATCTCCATGCCCAAAGGCTTCTCACACCCCCCTTTCTCTCTTCTTTTTCTCATATGGAAGTTTGTTGGAAGACCAAGTCAAAAGGGGAATTAGTTTTGCTTAAGGATTCTATGAGATAGAATCCTTGTCAACCAAAACTCTTCCCATAAGTGTGCCAACCCATCCTTTCTTATTTTCATTGATTTTCATGGTATAAGAGGATATTTTTGTGTGCCCCCCTTGCTGGTCCATAGTAAAAAAAAAGGTGGGGGCGCCCAAGAGTTGAGCACCCCAACAACTTCCCTTATTTGGTTCTTCCTAGTCTAGGTTTTTGACCTAACTTGGACTCTACATATCTCTTTATTTAAAGAATTTTTTTTAATAAAAATTTTATGAAATACAGAGCTTTGGGAGAGGTTTAGAGTGTGCAAAAATCAGAGGAAGAGGGTCCTTGGGCATGGGGGTTCCATAGGCATCAAACTAGGTGTCTAGGTGCTAGAAAAGAGAAGAAGAAGACGGTCTTCTTCTAGGGCTGTTTTATTTCCAATCTCTTCTCTTTTTTTTTGAGTTTTTTTGAGAGAGTCTCAGATCAACAAACTCTCATCTTCCTTCTCATATTTTGAAGAGTCCAAATTTTGAAGAAAGGAGTATCGGATCGACCGTCGAAGAAATATCAGTACAGTACTAGCATATTGTGCTAATTTCCTGCATCAGGATCTCTGATCGTGTTCGTGGGCTCGTATGGATGACTCCTAGAGGTCGGATGCATATGTGGCTTATGACTTCATCCTCAAACTTGGATCAGTAATTTAGAATGTCTAACTTGCTCAGATAACAGATCTGATCTATTAACTCCATACCTGCATTTGATGTAGTGTAGATCTAGATTGATTTGATCAACCTTTTTTTTATTATTTGATTTTAATTTCTAATTTAATATCATGCCTTGATCATATAATAGATTTGAGATCTAAGTATTTACATATTTATTTAAATAAATATTTAATTTATTTAAGTCTTTCGCTACATGATCTTGAAAAAGTTTCAAGATCTACCGATGAAATTCTAGATCTAGTTCCTTCAAATCATACCTAGGGTCAACATTCTCCCCCTTTTTTATGATGACAAAATCTTTGAGTTCATGCATAACATTTGCAAATTCAAAAAATATTCTGAGTGAAGAAAGTAGCATTCCATATCTATAACCAATGCAAATTCAGATTATATAGAAGTTCATCCATTTTGTAGTGATTTATTATTTTGATTTCAAGGATCCTCTTTCTTTCTATTCGTTGAAAGTATAATGTACCACCAATTTAGAAGTTTCGGAATTTTATGGTATGTGCCATTAATATCCACTAGTGTGCCATTGACATGCCATGGTTTCAAAATGTCAAAGTATATATTAATTATGAATTTTCAGAATGTCCATATGTATCACATTTTTGGAATTTGAACAAATATGTTATTTGTTACAATTATTTCATTTTTTCTTATTTTTATTAGTATCCTCCCCCTTTCTTTATGCTTATATTTTTCTCCTTCATTTTTATGTGCTCCCCCTTTCCTTATGCTTATCTTTTTCTCCCCCTTTTTATCATCATCAAAGAGTAAATAGCAAAGTAAAAGAAAACATCCATACATATATATAAAAAAGTACATAGTTCAAAGGAGTATGTACTACATATAAAAAGATATGCAAGCAGTACAAGTACTTTCATATAATGTAAACAAGATTTTAAGATAAAGTATCATTCGCAACAAGACGATACGAACAACATATCATGTCTAAGTCCTAATACCATGACGAAATCCTAATATACCATATAGATATTGACTAAGACCTATATAAGTTAACCTAGGTCCTAGTAGATTAGTTAGATAGGATATCTAGTGTGGTGGAGGAATTGGCTCTAGTCACTTTCTTGCTCCTAGTGCGAGTGGATGGTCTTCTAGCTTGAGAATATGTCCTAAGGGGTCTAGGAGGAGGCTGTGTGATGAAGGAAAAAATCTTTTTTTTGGATCAGGTTCGTTCAGATTTGATTGGATCAGGAGGAATATTTTAAAATTTTTTTCTCTAAGATCCTAATCAGATCTGAGACTCCTCAGATGATCTTATTGATCTAATAATAAAAATAAAATAAAAATAAAAATTAAATCTAATTTAATTATACCTTTATTTTGGGTAATCCAATTATTCTGCGATGATCCCAATGTTTGCCTAAGGTTCTAGATATAGCCACGCATGCTCCTAGCCTCTACCGATATCCACTCAGACAGGATCTGAAGATCTTCTCCTTCTCAATAAATCCTCCAAAAATCAGATATAGATCTAATCTTGAAGGTCTTCGAAACTCCTTTTGAAGAACTATCGTTGTCTCTTGCAGCAGTGCTGCCTTCTTCCTTTCCTGGCATCTTTCACTTGCTTGGATCGCACCTTATTCATGCCCAAAACCTCTTGGACATGGAGAGGAGAGAGAGGACCAGAGGATGGCATGGAGAAAGAGGGAGAGAGATTTTGTGGCATAGGCTAAAGGTAGAAGCATTGAAAATCTAAGCGCAGATAGGGTTTATATAAATTCTGCTATGCCATGTAGTGCCACATCATCCCAACCAATCATGACCCTTTGAGCAATCGATCTAAATCTGATTGATGGGATGACATCATCTGATCCAATCAGATGAGAGACCCTCAAAACCCTCCTAACGTGGTACCAAAATTGGGTCAAATAAGAGTTCTTAGTGCTACAGAGTTTAATTCCCTGAAGCAACCCTAGAGTCCCATCTGTATGGGACTCCTCCTTTATCCTCATGGGATGGGACTCCTTTATCCTCATGGGTTGCACACCTTCCTAGGCATGCACTCTCTACCTGTCTGTATTTAGCATGGGGATAAGGCCCTAGGTACTCTCCTATAGGTGCATGATACATGGGTGGATGTTCAAGTATTCAGGGTCAATATTTGACCAATGTCCAAAAATAGGAACTAGCAGGTGATCGAAAATGGCAGGTGTTGTCTTAAATTTATCTCATAAATTAAGACAACCCTTTTCTGATCTGGACGAGCTTCAGTCAGACCAAGTAAAAGTTCCAGAGTGAGCCCAAATATATTTGGCTCAGTCGAGACAACTATTTAATGATAGTAAAAGAAGAACGTTAGGCTCAATCGATGTGCTAGCACGATTTTCTTGAACCTAATTGAATCTCATTCAAATCAATTGAACTGGGTTAGTCTAATTGATGACATCCAGATTCAAACCTTTATTTATGTGATCCAGTTAGGTTCAGTTCTATATGGTAATGGGATATGTCATGATCTCTATCATCGACATCATCGAAACTCCTTTCGATGGATCAGAACTCTTCTGATTCAGACAACTAGAATGATCGATCATCTAAATCATTCTAATTGCTCCCAAAATCCACCAGTGACACCTAGCAGTATATGGTGGCAACCCATCAGAGCTAAAAGTGAACCTCTTGGTGCAGCTACCTGTGTGATTAAGTTCTTCTATCTTGAGCCCCGATCAGATTAGGGTTAAGGTGAACTCATCAAACCCTAGTTTCTATCATATGAATGTAATCATTCGATTCAAGTCCAATGTGAAAATCCTAAATAGAAACTCTTTCTATTATTTCACTCTGCCATGGCCATGGGCTTATGGACTTGATTCTCATGATCATCATAGGGCTGCTCCATCTACCGAGGTAGATAGATTCCATCTTGGTGCAATCCAGTTCCTACAATGAACATGCTATAGCCAACATACACCTCAGGTTCCGAATGGCTAGGAGATCGAGTTATGGTGTAGTCAAACTATAACACCCTCAAGGTGAACTGCCGATGCACCTCAGGATCAAAGAACCAGACACACCACTGCAGCATCGAGTCAGTCATTCGATGAGAAGGTAGACTTCCTAATGACTACTCGAGGTGGTCACGCTCAGTGCCCTCGTTCTCTAACGAGTACCTATACTCTCGCTTCGGTGTCTCCACACCGTAGACTCAAGACTCATCTACTAAAAGAAGCGATTGTACACCAACCTTCCGGATCAATCACCATCCTCATGATGATCCTACGGTCGGAGAGCATTTTATGAGTTAATAATGAAAATTCATGTCTTAAATTTTCAACTCTTGAAAATATGAATTATCATTACCATTAACTCAAAGGGATGTATCACAGACACTTTAAATATACACTATGTGATAGAAAATAATCCATTTTATTATTTATAGTCAAAATTATAATTTTGCCCCTTAGAAGTGTATTACAAGTGTCAGCCAATTCTGGCTTCTAGGGCACACATATCTAACAAACTCCCACTTGACCTAAAGCCAATTGGCTACAAATCTAAGTCCCATCTTCTCAAGGTGGGCTTCGATCTTCTGTTGGCCCAAATGGCTTTGTAAGTGGTCTGCCGCATTATCTATGGAGTCGACTCTCTTGACCTCGACGTAATCCTTCTCGAGGTAATCATGGATGAGGTGGTATCGCCGCTCGATGTGCTTGGATTTTTGGTGAGACCTTGGCTCCTTAGCAAGGGCTATGGCGCCATTATTATCGCAGTACAGAGGAATGGCATCTGATGGCATCACTCCTGATCTCTATAGTGCAAACTTCTTGTACCAGAATGCCTTCCTTTGCAGCTTCTGATATGCAGCGATGTATTCTGCTTCCATGGTGGAATCTGCTATCACTGTCTGCTTGGAAACTCTTCCAACTGACAGCACCACCATTGCACACAAACAGACTTCCCAGATGTCGACTTTCGATCATCTACATCGGACATAAAATTCGAGTCTGTATATCCCTGGACTTGGAGTTCTCCATTACCAAAGACCAACAACATATCCTTAGTTCTTCTCAAGTACTTAAGGATACATTTCACAGAAGTCCAGTGTTCTTCACCTGGATTTCGACTGATATCTGCTTCGTGACACTCACAGCATGGGCTATATCAGGTCGTGTACATAACATGGCATACATGAGGCTCCCTATTGCTGAAGCATAAGGGATCTTGCTCATGCATTCTATTTCCTTCAGGTGTGCTAGGGCACATCTTCTTGGAAAGATGAATGCCATGTCTGAAGGGTACCAAACCCCTCTTAGAGTTTTCCATGCTAAACCTCTTTAGCACTTCCTCTATGTACATCTTCTGTGAAAGTCCTAGCATCCTATTCGGTCTATCTCTATAGACCTTAATTCCTAGAATAAAGGATGCTTCTCCTAGGTCTTTCATGGAGAATTCTTTAGATAACCACATTTTAACTATGGTCAACATGGAAATATCATTTCCAATAAGGAGGATGTCATCCACGTACAATACGAGGAAGACAACAGCGCTCCCACTGACCTTTTTGAAGACACATGGTTCCTCCTCATTTCTTGATGAAACCAAATAATTTGATCACATCATTAAAATGAGTATTCCAGCTCCGAGATGCTTGCTTAAGTCCATATATGGACCTTTGCAGCTTGCATACCTTATGATCAACATCACTGGATGTGAAACCTAGCGGCTGTTCCATATAGATATCTTCCTCAAGATATCCATTTAAGAATGCCATTTTTCACATCCATTTGCCATATTTCATAATCGAAATAGGCTGCAATAGCAAGCAATGTGCGGATGGATTTTAGCATAGCTACTGAAAAGGTATCCTGATAGTCAATGCGTTGACTATAACCTTTTGCCACTAATCTAGCTTTGAATGTCTCCACATTTCCATCTGCACCAATCTTTCTCTTGATAGATCCATTTACACCCAATAGGTACTATACCTTCTGGTGGATCTACCAAGGTCCAGACTTGGTTTGAGTGCATCGAGTCAATTTCTGACTTCATTGCCTCTAACCATTTCTCGGAGTCGATATCTGATATTGCCTCATTCATAGGTTTTGGGATCATCACCATGAACCCCATTACCTATGAGGAAACATTTTTCTACTTTCTCTGAAATAGTACCTAAGTACCTCTCAGGAGGGACAAAAAATTCTTTCCGATCTACGAGGTGGAGGAGGTAGTGATTGGTATTGGCTCAACCTGATTTGGTTCCATTTGGTCCTTAGCTCGTTGCTCTTGTGAGACTTTCTCCTCAAGCTTGATCTGCTTTCCAATGCCGCTATCTTGAATAAACTATTTTTCAAGAAAGATGGCATGTCGACTCACAATCACATTGTGGTCTTCTGGAATGTAGAAATAATATCCTAATGACTCTTTAGGATATCCTATGAATCGAGCTCTAAAGGACCTAAAGTCTAACTTGTCCGCTTGTTGTCTTTTGACATGAGCCGGACAACCCCAAATTCTGAGATGACTCAGACTTGGTTTCTTACCATGCCATATCTCATACGGTGTGGTAGGAATGGTTTTAGAGGAACCCTATTCAGTAAATATATTGCAGTTAACAAACTATGTCCCAAAGAAAATCAGGGAGGTCTGTGAAGCTCATCATGGATCGGACCATATCTAATAGGATTTGATTTCCTCCATTCTGAAATTTTGTTGAGTTGAGGTGTTCCAGGTGGAGTCCATTGAGAGACTATGCCATTTTCTTGAGATAGTTCAGGAATTTTCGACTAAGGTATTCACCTCCTCGATCTGATTGAAGAATCTTAATGGATTTTTTAGTTTACTTTTCCACTTCGTGTCTTAATTCCTTAAACTTTTCAAAGGCTTCAAACTTGTGTCTCGTAAGATACACATATCCATACCAAGATAAATCATTGGTAAAGGTTATGAAGTAGATAAAGTTGCCTCTAGTCAGCACATTAAATGGACTGCACACATCAGTATGTACTAGGGCAAGTAGATCCGTGGTCCCCAAGTCCTACAAAAGGGAGCTTGGTCATTTTACCATGAAGACATGATTCATAAATTGGATATGACTTGAAAGTCAACAAACTCAATAGCCTAATTTTTTCTAATTTGTTAACCCTATCTTCTGCTATATAACTTATGAAGGAGAAATCCTGATTTCCCGGATCAGGTTCGTTTAGATTTGATCGGATCAAGAGAGATATTTCAAAAATTTCTCTCATGTATCTAGATCAGACCTAAGATATTTTAGATTTGATTTTATAGACCTAATAAATAAAAATAAAAATAAATTAAATCTAATTTAATTTATACCTTGCTGTTGGGTAATCAGATTACCCTTTGATGATCCTACTGATTGTTTGAGCTTCTAGATCTAGCCACGCAAGCGCCTAGCCTCTATCGATATCCACTCAGGCTGAATTTGGAGATCTTCTCTTTCTTTATCATCTCTCTAAATATCAGATCTAGATCTGATTTGGAGGATCTTCAAAACTCCTTTCGAAAATCTACAGTTGTCTCTGCAACAATGCTGCCTTCTTCCTTTCTCGTCAGCTTTGTCTTGCCTGGATCGCACCAAACTAGAGCCCAAATTTCTTTGGGCATGGAGAGGAGAGAGGGGACCAGAAGATGGCATGGAGGAGGGAGAGGGATAGCCTTGGGGCATGGGCTAAGAGAGAACTCTATAAAAGTTGGGCGCAGATAGGGTTTATATAGATTCTGTTGCGCCATGTAGTGCCACATCATCCCGACCAATCATGTTGCTTCATGCAATCAGATCTAAATCTGATTGATGGAATGACATCACCTAATCCAATCAGATGAGAGCTTCCTTAATTTATTCTTAGATGGCACCTAAGACTGATCAAAGTCTATAGGTTGGCGTCACCTAAGTAGAATCCTGAAGCAACCTGGAGTCCCATCTGTATGAGACTCTAGGCATCCATATCCATGGGCGCACACCTCCCTAGGCGTGCACCCCCTCCTTTCTAATTTTTAGCAAGGGGACAAGCCTCTATCTGCTCTACTATAAGTGCATGACACATAGGTAGATGTCTAAGTGTCGAAGGTCAATGTTTGACCAAAGTCAAAGATAAGAATTAGTAGGTGACGGAAAATGATAGGTGTTGTCTCAAATTTATCTCATAAATTAAGATAATCCCTTTCTGATCTAGACAAGCTCCAGTCAGATCAAGTAAAGGTACCTATGTGAGCACAAACACATTTGGCTCAGTCAAGATAACTTTTAATTATAGTAGAAGGAGAATGTTAGGCTCAATCGTGTGCTAGCACGATTTTGTTGAACCTAATTGAATCTTATTCAAATCAATTGAACTGGGTTAGTTCAATTGATGATATGAAACCCTAGATCCAGTTAACCCTTATGGTAATGATATTCATGATCTCTATCATCGACATCATCGAAACTCCTTTTGATGGATCAGAACTCTTCTGATTTAGATAACTTGGGACACCAGTACCAAACATCTAAGTGATGCGGGAGCATCCGAGACTACTGATCAATCCTTAAGTCCTGAGCAGATTCCTTCGGCAAAACAAACACTATCGGTACTTATTCATGCCAAGACTAACTTCGGTTACAACTTGCTTCGATGGGTTAAGGAATGATGATACCAATATCAAAATTCGTTGCTGATCGATGATATATCAAAGGGGAGTTATTCAGGATAAGTTCCATAGTGATTTAATGCTCTTTGGAAGTAGATATTTGCTAGTTATTGTTGGTGGACGAATTTTGAAGGCTGAAGAGATAAGACTCCTAGTCCCCATGTCATTTATTGCATTCCCTAGTTCCTAGACCTTTAATGCTATTTCAGTTTTGTTTAGTCTTTAATGTTTGGGTAGTTCCCATGTTGTTTTCAATTCTGAGTCTAATATCTATATAATGAGACATATTCTCATTTTGTAATCAGACTGGTTGAATGAATGAAAATTCCTCTTTGTGAGTTGAATTATTATCTCGATTCTTTATCCAACGTCGTTGGTGGTGAATCAAACAGTTCTTTATCCTTGGCCGGTGGAATTTCCTTTAAGCCTTGGTGGTGAACTGCAACTATCTCGGTCCTTTATCCTTGGCTGGTGGCTTGTGCCTTTAGGCTTAGGTGATAAACCTTCCATATCCTCGAGTTACACACATCCCCACAAACACAGTGCCTCGTCCACTTCCTCCCAGAATCGCTCACTCCACAGAGCTTATTTGTGGAAACTCAAAACACGAAAGTTGTAGATCTACGAGTCCTTGATCTGTGACTTTTGGAATCGGGTCAATCCGACCTGTATTGAGGAAGTTACGCCCATTTTTCCCAAAATCGCGCAATCCTGAAATTTTCTGTTCGGAGTCACTCGCCCACGCACGCATCAAGTTGGTATCAGAGCTCAAGGTTGAACTTATCTTGAGTGATTCCTTTGTAATGTTATCTTCTACTTATCATGGGTGACGAACAAGTTCCACGAGGCTTGACTTTGGAGCAAGCGCACGACCTAAGGCGAGATCGTGCTATAGAGAATCTCCAAAGGCAAATGGAGCGAGTTCTCAATCTCCTAGAGAACCCGGCAAGACAAGAGCAACCAGCAAGGCGTCCCGATGTTCAGCGACACCATGACAATTCAGATTCGCATCACAATTCTAATGATGATTCTAATTCCACTGGAGGCAACTCTAGTGCTTCTGAGCACCGAGTTCGGAGAAGAAGAAGAAGACACCATGAGAATGACCGTGAGATTAAAGCAGATGCACCTGAGTTCGAAGGTAGTCTCAATCCTGACAACTTTGTTGATTGGCTCCATGCCATTGAACGAGTTTTTGACTTCAAGTCCTACTCGGATGAGAAGAGGTGCAAGGTCGCTGTTCTGAAACTTACTAAATATGCTTCTCTATGGTGGGAGAATTTAAAGCATCAGCGAGCTAGAGAAGGGAAAAGCCGAATCAAGTCTTGGGATAAACTCAAGAAACTTATGAAGAAGAGGTTCTTGCCCGATACCTATAAGCAAGATCTGTTTCTCAAGTTGAATTCCCTAAGACAACAAGGGATGAGTATTGAAGAATATATTCGTGAGTTCGAACAACTCATGATGAGGTGTGAAGTTCCAGAAGTTCCCGAGCAAACCATCGCTCGATTCCTTGGTGGCATGAATCAGGAAATTGCTGATTTGGTTGAACTTCAGCCTTATTGGTCCTTCGAAGATGTTTGCAAGCTAGCAATGAAGGTTGAGAAACAACTAAAGAGTAGCAAGAGGTTTTCTTCCAGAACCTCCTCGAAGGGGACATCCTACTTTAGGGGTGCTTCCTCAAGCAAATATGAAGGTGTTTCGTCGAAAGCTAAGGGTAAAGAGAAGTTGGTGGAACCCGTCAAAGAAACCAGCAAGAAAGTTGATGGTGACACAAGGAAGTGTTTTAAGTGCCATGGCTATGGGCATTTGCAAGCTAATTGTCCAAATCGGAGAGTTATGACTCTTCAAGAAATTGAGAAGATCGATTTGGAACTTCAAGAGGCCAGCGATGAACATGACCAGAATGATTCTGAAGCTAAAGAATCCGAGAATATCGTTGAAAAAGCTGATGATGGCGAGTTGTTGGTGATACGGAGAGCATTACATGCTGAGATATCTCCCGAAGAAGAATGAGCAAAGGGAGAACATCTTCCACACCCGTTGCACTATTAACGGGAAGGTGTGTACGATGATTATCGATGGAGGAAGCTGCACCAATGTCGCCTCGACAACCATGATTGAAAAACTGAAGCTACCAACATCGAAACATCCTCAACCTTACAAGCTTCAGTGGCTTAGCAAAGGAAGTGATGTGAAGGTAACCAAACGAGCCCTTATATCATTTTCCATTGGGAAGAATTATCGAGATGAAGTTCTGTGCGATGTTATTCCCATGGATGCTTGTCACTTGTTGTTAGGTAGACCTTGGCAATATGATAGAAAGGCTGTACATGATGGGCATAAAAACACATACTCTTTTCACAAGGAACGAAAATGCATTACTCTTGAATCTTTGAAACCGAGCATGCTACATCGAAATCAACCTGGGGAGGGAAACACTAGTAAGGAAAATCTTTTCTTGAGTAAAACACAGGTTGAGAGAGCCATTACCAAACAGAAAAATGTATTTGCTTTGCTTATGGTTGAGAAAAAGAGTGAGAAAGAGAGACCTATACATCCGAAAATGCATTCCTTGTTAAGAGACTTTGCAGATGTGTTCCCCGAAGAATTGCCATCTGGATTACCTCCAATAAGAGGTATTGAGCACCAAATTGACTTGCTGCCCGGTGCCCCTCTACCGAACAAAGCAGCATATAGATGCAACCCGGAGGAAACAAAGGAGTTGCAAAGACAAGTCAATGAACTTATCGACAAGGGATATGTTCGAGAAAGTATGAGCCCATGTTCTGTTCCGGCTCTACTCGTACCAAAGAAGGATGGAACATTCAGAATGTGTGTCGATAGCCGAGCCATCAACAACATCACTATTAAGTATAGGTATCCTATACCTAGACTTGATGATATGCTTGATGAATTATATGGTTCTACTGTGTTTTCGAAGATAGATTTGCGAAGTGGCTATCACCAGATCCGAATGCGGGAAGGAGATGAGTGGAAAACAGCTTTCAAGACTAAGGGAGGTTTATATGAATGGTTGGTTATGCCATTCGGACTTTCTAATGCTCCAAGTACTTTCATGAGGCTTATGAACGAGGTTCTTCGTTCCTTTATTGGTCGATTTGTTGTTGTATACTTTGACGATATCCTTGTTTATAGTCGAAGCGAAGAGGAGCATATTTCTCATCTGAAACAGGTCTTTAAAGCCTTGAGAGAACAGAAGCTTTATGCCAAAATGGAGAAGTGTGAGTTCTTCTCTTCCAGCATTATATTCCTTGGATATGTGGTTTCGAAAGATGGAATTTCCGTTGATCAATTGAAGGTGGATGCAATGAAAACCTGGCCGGTTCCGAAATCCATTACCGATGTAAGGAGTTTTCATGGCCTTGCTTCTTTCTATCATCGTTTTGTGAAGAACTTCAGTACAATCATGGCCCCTATCACTGAATGCATGAAGAAGGGTTCTTTTGAATGGACAGGAGCTGCTCATGACGCTTTTGAACTCATCAAACAGAAGCTATGTGAGTCCCCCGTTCTTGCCCTTCCTAATTTTGATAAAGTATTTGAAGTTGAATGTGATGCAAGTGGAGTTGGCATTGGAGCTGTTCTTGTTCAAGAACAAAGACCATTGGCATATTTCAGTGAAAAGTTAACTGATTCGAAGAAGAACTACTCAACTTATGATAAGGAGTTCTACGCCATTGTGAGAGCTCTTGATCATTGGAGTCATTATTTGAGGCCTAAACAGTTTGTACTTCATTCTGATCATGAGGCTTTGAAGTTTATTAGTGGCCAACGCAAGCTCAACTCAAGGCATGCCAAATGGGTAGAATTTCTTCAATCCTTTTCTTTCGTTTCGAAGTATAAACCTGGCCATACTAATGTTGTTGCGGATGCTTTATCAAGAAGATACTGTATGCTTGCTGTTCTTGATTCTAGAATTCTTGGTTTTCAATCCATGAAAGAACTATATTCTGAAGACCCGGAGTTCTCTACTATTATCGATAGTTGCAAACATGGAATTCAAGGTACATATTCTCTCCAAAATGGCTTCCTTTTCAAGGGAAATCGATTATGTGTGCCGAAGAGTTCATTTAGAGAATTGTTGATCCGAGAAGCACATGGTGGAGGTTTGGCTGGTCACTTCGGCGTGAACAAAACTCTTGAAATCCTTCAAGAGCACTTTTATTGGCCAAAGATGAGTGGAGAGGTACATGCTATCATCTTGAGGTGTGCAACTTGTCAAAGAGCAAAGAGTCATTTCCATCAAGGGCTGTATACTCCCCTCCCAGTACCATTACAGCCTTGGGAAGATGTGAGCATAGATTTTATTGTGGCTCTTCCAAGAACTCAGAGGGGAAAAGATGCCATTATGGTGGTCGTTGATCGGTTTTCTAAAATGGCTCATTTTATTCCATGTCACAAGACGGATGATGCATCTCATGTGGCTGATCTTTATTTCAAGGAGATCATTCGCCTTCATGGAGTACCAAAGACCATTGTATCTGATCGTGATTCTAAGTTTTTAAGTTATTTCTGGAAGACCTTATGGAGAATGCTTGGAACCAGACTTCTATTCAGCACCACTTGTCATCCTCAAACCGATGGCCAAACGGAAGTAACCAATCGCACTCTCACTACGTTACTTCGAGGAATGGTTAGTAAATCTCTAAAAGATTGGGATTTGAAGCTTGCACATGCTGAGTTCGCTTATAATCGATCACCGAGTTATACTACTGGTCGATCACCCTTCGAAGTTGTGTATGGAATCAATCCGCTCACACCGATTGATTTAATTCCTATTCCATCCAATTCACAAGTGAACTTTGATGGCAAAGAGAGAGCTGAATCAATGAAAAAACTCCATGAGCAGATTCGAAGCAAGATCGAGAAGGCTAACGAGTCTTATAGGAAGAAAGCTAATAAACATCGGAGGAAGGCTCATTTCCAACCAGGTGATCTTGTGTGGTTACACTTAAGGAAGGAAAGATTTCCTTCTCAGCGGAAGAATAAGCTTATGCCTAGAGCTGACGGTCCATTTGAAGTTCTCGAGAGAATTGGCGAAAATGCTTACAAGATTGATCTTCCTGGAGAATATGGAGTTTCGGCAACTTTTAATGTAGGTGATCTTTCTCCTTACTTGGAGGATGATGACTTGTCAGATTTGAGGACAAATCTCAAACAACCCGGGGGGAATGATGCGGGAGCATCCGAGACTACTGATCAATCCTTAAGTCCTGAGCAGATTCCTTCGGCAAAACAAACACTATCGGTACTTATTCATGCCAAGACTAACTTCGGTTACAACTTGCTTCGATGGGTTAAGGAATGATGATACCAATATCAAAATTCGTTGCTGATCGATGATATATCAAAGGGGAGTTATTCAGGATAAGTTCCATAGTGATTTAATGCTCTTTGGAAGTAGATATTTGCTAGTTATTGTTGGTGGACGAATTTTGAAGGCTGAAGAGATAAGACTCCTAGTCCCCATGTCATTTATTGCATTCCCTAGTTCCTAGACCTTTAATGCTATTTCAGTTTTGTTTAGTCTTTAATGTTTGGGTAGTTCCCATGTTGTTTTCAATTCTGAGTCTAATATCTATATAATGAGACATATTCTCATTTTGTAATCAGACTGGTTGAATGAATGAAAATTCCTCTTTGTGAGTTGAATTATTATCTCGATTCTTTATCCAACGTCGTTGGTGGTGAATCAAACAGTTCTTTATCCTTGGCCGGTGGAATTTCCTTTAAGCCTTGGTGGTGAACTGCAACTATCTCGGTCCTTTATCCTTGGCTGGTGGCTTGTGCCTTTAGGCTTAGGTGATAAACCTTCCATATCCTCGAGTTACACACATCCCCACAAACACAGTGCCTCGTCCACTTCCTCCCAGAATCGCTCACTCCACAGAGCTTATTTGTGGAAACTCAAAACACGAAAGTTGTAGATCTACGAGTCCTTGATCTGTGACTTTTGGAATCGGGTCAATCCGACCTGTATTGAGGAAGTTACGCCCATTTTTCCCAAAATCGCGCAATCCTGAAATTTTCTGTTCGGAGTCACTCGCCCACGCACGCATCACGAAAGCATAAACAATAGACCACACTAACAAAGAGAAATCTTAACCAACTTTTCCACTAGAATTGGTCGGAAGCATTTTATGAGTTAATAATGAAAAATTCATGTCTTAAATTTTCAACTCTTGAAAATATGAATTATCATTATCATTAACTCAAGGGATGTATCACAGACACTAAATATACATTTATGATTAGAAAATAACCCATTTTATTATTTATTAGTCAAAATTATAATTTTGCCCCTAGAAGTATATTATAAGTGTCAGCTAATTCTGGCTTCTAGGGCACACATATCTAACAAACTCCCACTTGACCTAAAGCCAATTAGCTACAAATCTAAGTTTCATCTTCTCAAGGTGGGCTTCGATCTTCTACTGGCCCAACGATTTTTTAAGCGGATCCACCGCATTGTCTGCGGAGTTGACTTTCTTGACCTCGATGTAATTCTTTTCGAGATAATCACGGATGAGGTGGTATCACTACTCGATGTACTTAGATTTTTGATGAGACCTTGGCTCTTTAGCTAAAGCTATGGTGCCATTGTTGTCGCAGTATAGAAGAATGGTATCTGATGGCATCACTATGATTTCTATGGCAAACTTCTTGTACTAAAATGCCTCCTTCGCAGCTTCTGATGCAGCAATGTATTCTGCTTCCATGGTGGAATCCACTATCATAATTTGCTTGGAACTCTTCCAACTGACAGCACCATCATTACACACAAACAGACTCCCAGATGTCGACTTTCGATCATCTACATTGAACATAAAATCCGAGTCTGTATATCCTTGGACTTGGAGTTCTCCATTACCAAAGACCAACAACATATCCTTAGTTCTTCTTAAGTACTTAAGGATACATTTCATAGAAGTCCAGTGTTCTTCATCTGGATTTGACTGATATTTGCTCGTGACACTCACAGCATGGGCTATATTTTCACAAGGAACGAAAATGCATTACTCTTGAATCTTTGAACCGAGCATGCTACATCGAAATCAACCTGGGGAGGGAAACACTAGTAAGGAAAATCTTTTTCTTGAGTAAAACACAGGTTGAAGAGAGCCATATACCAATAGAAAAAATGTATTTGCTTTGCTTATAGGTTGAAAAAAAGAGTGAGAAAGAAGAACCTATACATCCGAAAATGCAATTCCTTGTTAAGAGACTTTGCAATGTGTTCCTCGAAGAATTGCCATCTGGATTACCTCCAATAAGAGGTATTGAGCACCAAATTGACTTGCTGCCACAGTGTCCCTCTACCGAACAAAAGCAGCAATATAGATGCAACCCGAAGAAAACAAAGGAGTTGCAAAGACAAGTCAATGAACTTATCGACAAGGGATATGTTCGAGAAAGTATGAGCCCATGTTTCTGTTCCGGCTCTACTCGTACCAAAGAAGGATGGAACATTCAGAATGTGTGTCGATAGCCGAGCCATCAATAACATCACTATTAAGTATAGGTATCCTATACCTAGACTTGATGATATGCTTGATGAATTATATGGTTCTACTGTGTTTTCGAAGATAGATTTACGAAGTGGCTATCACCAGATCCGAATGCGGGAAGGAGATGAGTGGAAAACAGCTTTCAAGACTAAGGGAGGTTTATATGAATGGTTGGTTATGCCATTCGGACTTTCTAATGCTCCAAGTACTTTCATGAGGCTTATGAACGAGGTTCTTCGTTCGCAGAAAAATGTATTTGCTTTGCTTATGGTTGAAAAAAAGAGTGAGAAAGAGAGACCTATACATCCGAAAATGCATTCCTTGTTAAGAGACTTTGCAGATGTGTTCCCCGAAGAATTGCAATCTGGATTACCTCCAATAAGAGGTATTGAGCACCAAATTGACTTGCTGCCCGGTGCCCCTCGACCGAACAAAGCAGCATATAGATGCAATCCGGAGGAAACAAAGGAGTTGCAAAGACAAGTCAATGAACTTATCGACAAGGGATATGTTCGAGAAAGTATGAGCCCATGTTCTGTTCCGGCTCTACTCATACCAAAGAAGGATGGAACATTCAGAATGTGTGTCGATAGCCGAGCCATCAACAACATCACTATTAAGTATAGGTATCCTATACCTAGACTTGATGATATGTTGATGAATTATATGGTTCTACTGTGTTTTCGAAGATAGTATTGGAAAGTGGTATCACCAGATCCAAATGCGGGAAGGAATGAGTTGGAAAACAGCTTTCAAGACTAAGGAGGTTTATATGAATGGTTGGTTATGCCATTCGGACTTTCTAATGCTCCAAGTACTTTCATGAGGCTTATGAACGAGGTTCTTCGTTTCTCTTTATTGGTCGATTTGTTGTTGTATACTTTGACGATATCCTTGTTTATAGTCGAAGCGAAGAGGAGCATATTTCTCATCTGAAATAGGTCTTTAAAGCCTTGAGAGAACAGAAGCTTTATGCCAAAACGGGAGAAGTGTGAGTTCTTCTCTTCCAGATTATATTCCTTGGATAATGTGGTTTCGAAAGATGGAATTTCCGTTGATCAATTGAAGGTGGATGCAATGAAAACCTGGCCGGTTCCGAAATCCCATTACCGATGTAAGGAGTTTTCATGGCTTGCTTCTTTCTATCATCGTTTTGTGAAGAACTTCAGTCAATCATGGCCCTATCACTGAATGCATGAAGAAGGGTCTTGTTGAATGGACAGGAGCTGCTTATGACGCTTTTGAACTAATCAAACAGAAGCTATGTGAGTCCCCGTTCTTGCCCTTCCTAATTTTGATAAAGTATTTGAAGTTGAATGTGATGCAAGTGGAGTTGGCATTGGGCTGTTCTTGTTCAATGAAAAAAGACCATTGGCATATTTTAAGTGAAAGTTAACTGATTCGAAGAAGAACTACTCAATTTATGATAAGGAGTTCTACGCCATTGTGAGAGCTCTTGATCATTGGAGTCATTATTTGAGGCCTAAACAGTTTTGTACTTCATTCTGATCATGAGCTTTGAAGTTATTAGTGGCCAACGCAAGCTCAACTCAAGGCATGCCAAATGGGTAGAATTTCTTCAATCCTTTTCTTCGTTTCGAAGTATAAACCTGGCCATACTAAATATTGTTGCGGATGCTTTATCAAGAAGATACTGTATGCTTGCTGTTCTTGATTCTAGAATTCTTGGTTTTCAATCCATGAAAGAACTATATTCTGAGACCCAGAGTTCTCTACTATTATCGATAGTTGCAAACATGGAAATCAAGGTACATATTCTCTCACAAATGGCTTCTTTTTAGGAAAATCGATTATGTGTGCCGAAGAGTTCATTTAGAGAATTGTTGATCCGAGAAGCACATGGTTGGAGTTTGCTGGTCACTTCGGCGTGAACAAAACTCCTTGAAATCCTTCAAGAGCACTTTTATTGGCAAAGATGAGTGGAGAGGTACATGCTATCATCTTGAGTGTGCAACTTGTCAAAGAGCAAAGAGTCATTTCAATCAAGGCTGTAATACTCCCCTCAGTACCATATCAGCCTTGGGAAGATGTGAGCAAGATTTTTATTGGTGACCTTCCAGAACTCAGAGGGAAAAGATCCATATGGTGGTCGTTGATCGGTTTTCTAAAATGGCTCATTTTATTCATGTCACAAGATGAGATGCATCTCATGTGGCTGATCTTTATTTCAAGGAGATCATTCGCCTTCATGGAGTACCAAAGACCATTGTAATCTGATCGTATTCTAAGTTTTTAAGTTATTTCTGGAAGACCCTTTGCGGGAGCATCCGAGACTACTGATCAATCCTTAAGTCCTGAGCAGATTCCTTCGGCAAAACAAACACTATCGGTACTTATTCATGCCAAGACTAACTTCGGTTACAACTTGCTTCGATGGGTTAAGGAATGATGATACCAATATCAAAATTCGTTGCTGATCGATGATATATCAAAGGGGAGTTATTCAGGATAAGTTCCATAGTGATTTAATGCTCTTTGGAAGTAGATATTTGCTAGTTATTGTTGGTGGACGAATTTTGAAGGCTGAAGAGATAAGACTCCTAGTCCCCATGTCATTTATTGCATTCCCTAGTTCCTAGACCTTTAATGCTATTTCAGTTTTGTTTAGTCTTTAATGTTTGGGTAGTTCCCATGTTGTTTTCAATTCTGAGTCTAATATCTATATAATGAGACATATTCTCATTTTGTAATCAGACTGGTTGAATGAATGAAAATTCCTCTTTGTGAGTTGAATTATTATCTCGATTCTTTATCCAACGTTCGTTGGTGGTGAATCAAACAGTTCTTTATCCTTGGCCGGTGGAATTTCCTTTAAGCCTTGGTGGTGAACTGCAACTATCTCGGTCCTTTATCCTTGGCTGGTGGCTTGTGCCTTTAGGCTTAGGTGATAAACCTTCCATATCCTCGAGTTACACACATCCCCACAAACACAGTGCCTCGTCCACTTCCTCCCAGAATCGCTCACTCCACAGAGCTTATTTGTGGAAAACTCAAAACACGAAAGTTGTAGATCTACGAGTCCTTGATCTGTGACTTTTGGAATCGGGTCAATCCGACCTGTATTGAGGAAGTTACGCCCATTTTTCCCAAAATCGCGCAATCCTGAAATTTTCTGTTCGGAGTCACTCGCCCACGCACGCATCAAGTTTGGTATCAGAGCTCAAGGTTGAACTTATCTTGAGTGATTCCTTTGTAATGTTATCTTCTACTTATCATGGGTGACGAACAAGTTCCACGAGGCTTGACTTTGGAGCAAGCGCAACGACCTAAGGCGAGATCGTGCTATAGAGAATCTCCAAAGGCAAATGGAGCGAGTTCTCAATCTCCTAGAGAACCCGGCAAGACAAGAGCAACCAGCAAGGCATCCCGATGTTCAGCGACACCATGACAATTCAGATTCGCATCACAATTCTAATGATGATTCTAATTCCACTGGAGGCAACTCTAGTGCTTCTGAGCACCGAGTTCGGAGAAGAAGAAGAAGACACCATGAGAATGACCGTGAGATTAAAGCAGATGCACCTGAGTTCGAAGGTAGTCTCAATCCTGACAACTTTGTTGATTGGCTCCATGCCATTGAACGAGTTTTTGACTTCAAGTCCTACTCGGATGAGAAGAGGTGCAAGGTCGCTGTTCTGAAACTTACTAAATATGCTTCTCTATGGTGGGAGAATTTAAAGCATCAGCGAGCTAGAGAAGGGAAAAGCCGAATCAAGTCTTGGGATAAACTCAAGAAACTTATGAAGAAGAGGTTCTTGCCCGATACCTATAAGCAAGATCTGTTTCTCAAGTTGAATTCCCTAAGACAACAAGGGATGAGTATTGAAGAATATATTCGTGAGTTCGAACAACTCATGATGAGGTGTGAAGTTCCAGAAGTTCCCGAGCAAACCATCGCTCGATTCCTTGGTGGCATGAATCAGGAAATTGCTGATTTGGTTGAACTTCAGCCTTATTGGTCCTTCGAAGATGTTTGCAAGCTAGCAATGAAGGTTGAGAAACAACTAAAGAGTAGCAAGAGGTTTTCTTCCAGAACCTCCTCGAAGGGGACATCCTACTTTAGGGGTGCTTCCTCAAGCAAATATGAAGGTGTTTCGTCGAAAGCTAAGGGTAAAGAGAAGTTGGTGGAACCCGTCAAAGAAACCAGCAAGAAAGTTGATGGTGACACAAGGAAGTGTTTTAAGTGCCATGGCTATGGGCATTTGCAAGCTAATTGTCCAAATCGGAGAGTTATGACTCTTCAAGAAATTGAGAAGATCGATTTGGAACTTCAAGAGGCCAGCGATGAACATGACCAGAATGATTCTGAAGCTAAAGAATCCGAGAATATCATTGAAAAAGCTGATGATGGCGAGTTGTTGGTGATACGGAGAGCATTACATGCTGAGATATCTCCCGAAGAAGAATGAGCAAAGGGAGAACATCTTCCACACCCGTTGCACTATTAACGGGAAGGTGTGTACGATGATTATCGATGGAGGAAGCTGCACCAATGTCGCCTCGACAACCATGATTGAAAAACTGAAGCTACCAACATCGAAACATCCTCAACCTTACAAGCTTCAGTGGCTTAGCAAAGGAAGTGATGTGAAGGTAACCAAACGAGCCCTTATATCATTTTCCATTGGGAAGAATTATCGAGATGAAGTTCTGTGCGATGTTATTCCCATGGATGCTTGTCACTTGTTGTTAGGTAGACCTTGGCAATATGATAGAAAGGCTGTACATGATGGGCATAAAAACACATACTCTTTTCACAAGGAACGAAAATGCATTACTCTTGAATCTTTGAAACCGAGCATGCTACATCGAAATCAACCTGGGGAGGGAAACACTAGTAAGGAAAATCTTTTCTTGAGTAAAACACAGGTTGAGAGAGCCATTACCAAACAGAAAAATGTATTTGCTTTGCTTATGGTTGAGAAAAAGAGTGAGAAAGAGAGACCTATACATCCGAAAATGCATTCCTTGTTAAGAGACTTTGCAGATGTGTTCCCCGAAGAATTGCCATCTGGATTACCTCCAATAAGAGGTATTGAGCACCAAATTGACTTGCTGCCCGGTGCCCCTCTACCGAACAAAGCAGCATATAGATGCAACCCGGAGGAAACAAAGGAGTTGCAAAGACAAGTCAATGAACTTATCGACAAGGGATATGTTCGAGAAAGTATGAGCCCATGTTCTGTTCCGGCTCTACTCGTACCAAAGAAGGATGGAACATTCAGAATGTGTGTCGATAGCCGAGCCATCAACAACATCACTATTAAGTATAGGTATCCTATACCTAGACTTGATGATATGCTTGATGAATTATATGGTTCTACTGTGTTTTCGAAGATAGATTTGCGAAGTGGCTATCACCAGATCCGAATGCGGGAAGGAGATGAGTGGAAAACAGCTTTCAAGACTAAGGGAGGTTTATATGAATGGTTGGTTATGCCATTCGGACTTTCTAATGCTCCAAGTACTTTCATGAGGCTTATGAACGAGGTTCTTCGTTCCTTTATTGGTCGATTTGTTGTTGTATACTTTGACGATATCCTTGTTTATAGTCGAAGCGAAGAGGAGCATATTTCTCATCTGAAACAGGTCTTTAAAGCCTTGAGAGAACAGAAGCTTTATGCCAAAATGGAGAAGTGTGAGTTCTTCTCTTCCAGCATTATATTCCTTGGATATGTGGTTTCGAAAGATGGAATTTCTGTTGATCAATTGAAGGTGGATGCAATGAAAACCTGGCCGGTTCCGAAATCCATTACCGATGTAAGGAGTTTTCATGGCCTTGCTTCTTTCTATCATCGTTTTGTGAAGAACTTCAGTACAATCATGGCCCCTATCACTGAATGCATGAAGAAGGGTTCTTTTGAATGGACAGGAGCTGCTCATGACGCTTTTGAACTCATCAAACAGAAGCTATGTGAGTCCCCCGTTCTTGCCCTTCCTAATTTTGATAAAGTATTTGAAGTTGAATGTGATGCAAGTGGAGTTGGCATTGGAGCTGTTCTTGTTCAAGAACAAAGACCATTGGCATATTTCAGTGAAAAGTTAACTGATTCGAAGAAGAACTACTCAACTTATGATAAGGAGTTCTACGCCATTGTGAGAGCTCTTGATCATTGGAGTCATTATTTGAGGCCTAAACAGTTTGTACTTCATTCTGATCATGAGGCTTTGAAGTTTATTAGTGGCCAACGCAAGCTCAACTCAAGGCATGCCAAATGGGTAGAATTTCTTCAATCCTTTTCTTTCGTTTCGAAGTATAAACCTGGCCATACTAATGTTGTTGCGGATGCTTTATCAAGAAGATACTGTATGCTTGCTGTTCTTGATTCTAGAATTCTTGGTTTTCAATCCATGAAAGAACTATATTCTGAAGACCCGGAGTTCTCTACTATTATCGATAGTTGCAAACATGGAATTCAAGGTACATATTCTCTCCAAAATGGCTTCCTTTTCAAGGGAAATCGATTATGTGTGCCGAAGAGTTCATTTAGAGAATTGTTGATCCGAGAAGCACATGGTGGAGGTTTGGCTGGTCACTTCGGCGTGAACAAAACTCTTGAAATCCTTCAAGAGCACTTTTATTGGCCAAAGATGAGTGGAGAGGTACATGCTATCATCTTGAGGTGTGCAACTTGTCAAAGAGCAAAGAGTCATTTCCATCAAGGGCTGTATACTCCCCTCCCAGTACCATTACAGCCTTGGGAAGATGTGAGCATAGATTTTATTGTGGCTCTTCCAAGAACTCAGAGGGGAAAAGATGCCATTATGGTGGTCGTTGATCGGTTTTCTAAAATGGCTCATTTTATTCCATGTCACAAGACGGATGATGCATCTCATGTGGCTGATCTTTATTTCAAGGAGATCATTCGCCTTCATGGAGTACCAAAGACCATTGTATCTGATCGTGATTCTAAGTTTTTAAGTTATTTCTGGAAGACCTTATGGAGAATGCTTGGAACCAGACTTCTATTCAGCACCACTTGTCATCCTCAAACCGATGGCCAAACAGAAGTAACCAATCGCACTCTCACTACGTTACTTCGAGGAATGGTTAGTAAATCTCTAAAAGATTGGGATTTGAAGCTTGCACATGCTGAGTTCGCTTATAATCGATCACCGAGTTATACTACTGGTCGATCACCCTTCGAAGTTGTGTATGGAATCAATCCGCTCACACCGATTGATTTAATTCCTATTCCATCCAATTCACAAGTGAACTTTGATGGCAAAGAGAGAGCTGAATCAATGAAAAAACTCCATGAGCAGATTCGAAGCAAGATCGAGAAGGCTAACGAGTCTTATAGGAAGAAAGCTAATAAACATCGAGGAGAAGGCTCATTTCCAACCAGGTGATCTTGTGTGGTTACACTTAAGGAAGGAAAGATTTCCTTCTCAGCGAAGAAGCCTAAGCTGACGGTCCATTTGAAGTTCTCGAGAGAATTGGCGAAAATGCTTACAAGATTGATCTTCCTGGAGAATATGGAGTTTCGGCAACTTTTAATGTAGGTGATCTTTCTCCTTACTTGGAGGATGATGACTTGTCAGATTTGAGGACAAATCTCAAACAACCCGGGGGGAATGATGCGGGAGCATCCGAGACTACTGATCAATCCTTAAGTCCTGAGCAGATTCCTTCGGCAAAACAAACACTATCGGTACTTATTCATGCCAAGACTAACTTCGGTTACAACTTGCTTCGATGGGTTAAGGAATGATGATACCAATATCAAAATTCGTTGCTGATCGATGATATATCAAAGGGGAGTTATTCAGGATAAGTTCCATAGTGATTTAATACTCTTTGGAAGTAGATATTTGCTAGTTATTGTTGGTGGACGAATTTTGAAGGCTGAAGAGATAAGACTCCTAGTCCCCATGTCATTTATTGCATTCCCTAGTTCCTAGACCTTTAATGCTATTTCAGTTTTGTTTAGTCTTTAATGTTTGGGTAGTTCCCATGTTGTTTTCAATTCTGAGTCTAATATCTATATAATGAGACATATTCTCATTTTGTAATCAGACTGGTTGAATGAATGAAAATTCCTCTTTGTGAGTTGAATTATTATCTCGATTCTTTATCCAACGTTCGTTGGTGGTGAATCAAACAGTTCTTTATCCTTGGCCGGTGGAATTTCCTTTAAGCCTTGGTGGTGAACTGCAACTATCTCGTCCTTTCATCCTTGGCTGGTGGCTTGTGCCTTTAGGCTTAGGTGATAAACCTTCCATATCCTCGAGTCACACACATCCCCACAAACACAGTGCCTCATCCACTTCCTCCCAGAATTGCTCACTCCACAGAGCTTATTTGTGGAAACTCAAAACACAAAAGTTGTAGATATACAAGTCCTTGATCTGTGACTTTTGGAATCGGGTCAATCCGACCTATATTGAGTAAGTTACGCCTATTTTCCCAAAATCGCGCAATCCTAAAATTTTCTGTTCGGAGTCACTCGCCCACGCACGCATCACAATTCCTACAATGAACATGCTATAGCCAACATACACCTCAGGGTTCTGAATGGCTAGGAGACCGAGTCATGGTATAGTCAAACTATAACACCCTCAAGGTGAACTATCGATGAACCTCAGGTCAAAGAACCAGACACACCACTATAGCTTCGAGTCAGTCATCGACGAGAAGGTAGACTTCCTTATGACTGCTCGAGGTGGTCACGCTCAGTGCCCTCGTTCTCTAACGAGTATCTATACTCTCGCTCTGGTATCTCTACACTATAGACTCAAGACTCATCTACTATAAAGGAAGTGATTGTACACCAACCTTCTGAATCAATCACCATCCTCATGATGATCCTACGGTCGGAAGCATTTTATGAGTTAATAACGAAAATTCATGTCTTAAATTTTCAACTCTTGAAAATATGAATTATCATTATCATTAATTCAAGGGATGTATCACAGACACTAAATATACATTTATGATAGAAAGTAACCCATTTTATTATTTATAGTCAAAATTATAATTTTGCCCCTAGAAGTATATTATAAGTGTCAGCTAATTCTGGCTTCTAGGGCACACATATCTAACAAACTCCCACTTGACCTAAAGCCAATTAGCTACAAATCTAAGTTTCATCTTCTCAAGGTGGGCTTCGATCTTCTACTGGCCCAACGATTTTTTAAGCGGATCCACCGCATTGTCTGCGGAGTTGACTTTCTTGACCTCGATGTAATTCTTTTCGAGATAATCACGGATGAGGTGGTATCACTACTCGATGTACTTAGATTTTTGATGAGACCTTGGCTCTTTAGCTAAAGCTATGGTGCCATTGTTGTCGCAGTATAGAAGAATGGTATCTGATGGCATCACTATGATTTCTATGGCAAACTTCTTGTACTAAAATGCCTCCTTCGCAGCTTCTGATGCAGCAATGTATTCTGCTTCCATGGTGGAATCCACTATCATAATTTGCTTGGAACTCTTCCAACTGACAGCACCATCATTACACACAAACAGACTCCCAGATGTCGACTTTCGATCATCTACATTGAACATAAAATCCGAGTCTGTATATCCTTGGACTTGGAGTTCTCCATTACCAAAGACCAACAACATATCCTTAGTTCTTCTTAAGTACTTAAGGATACATTTCATAGAAGTCCAGTGTTCTTCATCTGGATTTGACTGATATTTGCTCGTGACACTCACAGCATGGGCTATATCGGGTCATGTACATAACATTCTTCTTAAGTACTTAAGGATACATTTCACAGAAGTCCAGTGTTCTTCATCTAAATTTGACTGATATCTGCTCGTGACACTCACAGCGTGGGCTATATCGGGTCGTGTACATAACATGGCATACATGAGGCTCCTTATTGCTAAAGCATAAGGGATCTTGCTCATACATTCTATTTCCTCAAATGTGCTAGGGCACATCTTCTTAGAAAGATGAATACCATGTCTGAAGGATACCAAACCCCTCTTAGAGTTTTTCATGCTAAACCTCTTTAGCACTTCCTCTATGTACATCTTCTATGAAAGTCCTAGCATCCTATTCGGTCTATCTCTATAAATCTTAATTCCTAGAATAAAGAATGCTTCACCTAGGTCCTTCATGGAGAATTCTTTGGATAACCATATTTTAACTATGGTCAACATGGGAATATCATTCCCAATAAGGAGGATACCATCCACGTACAATACGAGGAAGACAACATCGCTCCCACTAATCTTTTTGAAGATATATGGCTTCTCTTCATTTTTTATGAAATCAAATAATTTGATCACATCATTAAAATGCCTGTTCCAGCTCCGAGATGCTTGCTTAAGTCCATATATGGACCTTTGCAGCTTGCATACCTTGTGATCAGCATCACTGGATGTAAAACCTAGCGACTGTTCCATATAGATATCTTCCTTAAGATATCCATTTAAGAATGCCATTTTCACATCCATTTGCCATATTTCATAATCAAAATAGGCTGCAACAGCAAGCAATGTGCGGATGAATTTTAGCATAGCTACTGATGAAAAAGTATCCTGATAGTCAATGCCTTCACACTGACTATAACCTTTTGCCACTAATCTAGCTTTGAATGTCTCCACATTCCCATCTGCACCAATCTTTTTCTTATAGATCCATTTACACCTAATAGGTACTATACCTTATGGTGGATCTATCAAGATCCAGACTTGGTTTAAGTGCAACGAGTCAATTTCTGACTTCATTACCTCTAACCATTTTTCGGAGTTGATATCCGATATTGCCTCGTTATAGATTTTGGGATCATCACCATAAACCCTACTACCTATGAGAAACATTTTCTCTATTTCCTTTAAGATAGTACCTAAGTACCTCTTAGAAAGATAGAAAATCCTTTCCGATATATTAGGTGGAGGAGGTAGTGATTGGATTGGCTTAATCTGATTTGGTTCCATTTGGTCCTTAGCTCGTTGCCCTTGTGAGACTTTCTCATCGAGCTTGATCTGCTTTTCAATGCCGCTATCTTGAATAAACTATTTTTCAAGAAAGATGGCACGTCGATTCATAATCACATTGTGATCTTCTAGAATGTAGAAATAGTATCCTAATGATTCTTTAGGATATCCTATAAATCGAGCTCTAAAAGATCTGAAGTCTAACTTATCTGCTTGTTGTCTTTTGACATGAGCCGAACAACCCTAAATTTTGAGATGACTCAGACTTGGTTTTTTATCCTGCCATATCTCATACGGTGTGGTAGGAATGGTTTTAGAAGAAATCCTATTCAGTAAGTATATTGCAGTTAACAAACAGTATCCTCAAAAAAAATTAGGAAGGTCTATGAAGCTCATTATGGATCGGACCATATCTAATAGAGTTCGGTTCCTCTGTTCTAAAATTCCATTGAGTTGAGGTGTTCCAAGTGGAGTCCATTGAGAGATTATGTCATTTTTCTTGAGATAGTCCAGGAATTTTCGACTAAGGTATTCACCTCCTCGATATGATCGAAGAACCTTAATGAGTTTTCCTATTTGCTTTTCTACTTCATGTCTGAATTTCTTGAACCTTAATGGGTATTCACACTTGCAATTTTATTTCTTTCATAAAGAATATTATAATGGTCTTTAAGAAAACTAATTACATAGCCTTCTAGTGCTAGGCATGAAACAGAAATCAAATTTCTACTTGCTGCAGGCACATAATAAGAATCTTTTAGAACTAAGTCTAAACCAAATGGTAGTCGAAGAGGATATGTTTCCACCATCACGACAGCAGCTCTTACTCCATTTCTGATGTATAGGATCATCTTGCCATCCCTCAACCTCCTGCTATCCTCAAGATCCTATATGGAAGTGCACAAATAAGCACTAGAACCAAAGTCAAGCACCCAACTAGATGCAGAAGAAACCATAAGGTTAGACTCAATAACGAGCATACCTCTAGAAGGACTTGCCTCCTTATTCTTCAGGATGGTTAGGTAAGTAGGATAGTTCCGCTTCCAGTGGCTATCATTATTGCAATGAAAATACTTTCCTTTATCAGCGGCCTTCTTCTTCAGCTCTGTCTTTTTCTTCTTTCCTTCTTCCACCTTCTACTTTTTCATAGACTTCTTCTTTTTTCCAAAAGACTTTCTCTTGAAAGAAGTCCGTTCTATAGCAAGCACTGAGCCTTTAGAATCTTTCATGGAAAGCTTAGCAATAACCAGCATATTCATAAGTTCGGTCAGAAAATTTTGAAGTTTATACACATGGTAGTTCATGATGAACTATCCATATGCATCAGTCAAGGATTATAAAATTATATCATTTTGTAAATCCAGATCTAACTTCACTCCGAGCTTCTCAGGCTCTTCCAAGTTCTTGATCATCATCAGATAACGATCTTGGACTGACTGCCCATCATGCATTTTAGCCTTGAAAAATCATTTAGTGACATGATACTTGGCTGCGTGACTCTGTTCACCAAACATCTCTTGTAGGTGAGCCAATATTTAGCGGGCAGTCCTGATATTTTCATGTTGGTGCTGAAGTTCATCAGACATCGAGCCCAACATTTAATATCTGGCCTTGTTATCTTTCTCCATCCACTTTTCAAGAGACACTCTCTATTTAGCGGATGGACGAGCTGGTAAGGTGGGAGGATCCTGATCCAACACATGAGTTAACTCTTGGAATCTAAAATAATTTTGAAGTTTTGGAGCCAATCCTTGTAATTAGGTTCGGTTAATTTATGAGTGTCCAGGATACGTGCTAGTGGATTGGATGCAGACATTTTTCTGTAGAGAGTCAAAGTTTTTGATTAGATATTATAATTAAGACTTGACCAATTTATTTAGAAGTTTTATTTTTAAATAAATTAGCTTCCACTATTTTCTCGAATCTCTACACTTCTTCTGTAGAGATGCGAAAATCTTCATGATTAATGATTTCTAATGGATGGTGTGGTCCCACCAAGTGACTCATCACCTCATCTAACAGTTATTGGTGATGGGTTAGCCAATGAGTGAACAACTCTTGTTCAATGATTCTCTAATCATGGTGTGCCCAAACTTGATCTCTAATTCATGGATCTCACCGTGCTCAGAATATTGATCCACTCCTTAGTTAAGTCAGACCCACCATTTACATAGATTGGATTTTTAATTGAGTCTCTCATCATATCCAGAATATTGAGCCCAATCCATCCTCTAGTCCATAGCATCCAATGCCTAATAGATATGGTTGCATCTTTCTGGTGCAACTAAACTACTATAACCAGCCAAGAACAATCAATCCCGGGAAGGGTTCACATATCTACAATGGTGGAAGACCTTAGACTTAATCTTTTCTTAGAAAGATTTGATTTAGGTCTCATTAAATTAGACTTGACATAGTCATAACCTTTATGACTAACCTAGTGGCATAGGTTAGCTCAGATTATTGACCACCTCAGATCAGAACTGAGCCAATAAATATAGTCAGGTAAGTGAGACCGATGGAAGGGATATGCCATTAACTCGATAAGAATGCATTCAAGTCGAGTAGCTCTCAATTAAAAATCAGTCGATCGTATCTGCCAAACTTACCTTAGACACCAAATTATTGAGTCAGAATTAATTGGGTTAGCCTACAATCTAGAATCTAACCACTGAGCCTAATTAGGTCTTAGCTTGATCGATCGCTCATGTTACTTGATCTTGACCCAGACTTAATCCTATTAGGCTAGTCAATTTAAGCACTATTGATACCATCTAACCAACTCTTGATTCAGTTTGATCAACCGCTTAGATCTAATTGAGCTACCCAAGCCCGAATCCAATATTATAAATATGTCTTAGATCTAAAATTCTTAATTTTAGACCTAATTAATATTTCATAATCTTAATTCTTAATTAAATCCTAGGGTTAGTAACCATGATTCTTTAGGGTTAGTAACCATGATTCCTTTGAGAACCCATACCTTCTTTATGTTTGGACTATTTTTCATTTTTTTGAAATTGCAAACATAAGACTTTTATCCAGATTTTCCATAGCAAAAATAGATTGGTTTTTGTGAAGTTGAAGATGTATCATTTACAAAGAAACTCTTTAGAAATTTCTATTTCTTTTGAGTCTTAAAATCAATTCCTGCTTTGTCAAAGATAGCTTTTTGATTATTAAGTAATAATTATAGTGTTTTAGAACTTAATGTAAACTTTTTAACTATAGATTTATATTTTTCAAGTTCTTTCTTTAGGTTCTGATTTTCTGCAGAGATAAGCTCTTTTTCTCTCAATATTTTCTCTTTTTTTTTTAAATTTTGATTGATTGATTTTAGATTTTTGTATTTCAAGGTTAACTTTTTAAGATCATCATACAATTCGTGAAATACTTCTTACAACTCATCAAATAAAATTTTAGGTCAAGTGTTACCTCATCCTCTAGAGCCATGAGATACAAATTTACTATTTCTTATGCTTCTTCATCTGAACTTGACTCTTCACTATCACTCCATGCTGCCATCATTACTCTCTTCTTTAATTTCTTAGAGGATTTCTTCAATAGGGGGTAGTCTACCTTGAAGTGACCTGGTTTCTTGCATTCAAAGCATGTAGGCTGCTCCTTATCTTTGTCTTTCTTTCGATCTTTACTAGCTTCATCTTTAGAGAAGGGTCTTCTTTTGATGTTTGGTCTTTTCTTTCTTATGAACCTTCTAAATTTTCTGATTAGGAGAGCCATTTCTTCATCATCATCTTCTTCATCAGACTTTTCACTTTCTTCTTTTTCTTCCTTTGCTACGGACTTAAGAGCCATGGTCTTCTTCTTCTTAACTTCATCTTCTAAGTTTTGCTTCATGGTTAACTCATGTGTCATAAGAGAACCAAGAAGCTCTTCAAGAGATAAGGTGTTGAGATCCTTAGCTTCTTGTATAGCCATCAACTTTATCTTCCAACTTCAAGAAAAAGACCTAAGAATTTTTCTCAAAAGTTCACTATTAGTATACGATTTCCATAAACTTTTAAGTTTATTTATTATACCAGTAAATCGTGTAAACATTTTGGTAATACTTTCGATTGATTCCATTTTGAAAGGTTCATATTTATGCACTAACATATTAATTTTGGATTCCTTCACTTGATTGGTACCTTCATGGGTAACCTCAAGTCTATCTCATATTTTTTTTACTGAAATATAAGTAGAAATTCGATTAAATTCATTGGCATTAAGTGAGCAATAAAGCACATTCATTGCTTTAGCATTTAATTGAGCCAATTTTTTATCATTTTCATCCCAATCCCTTTCGGATTTGGAAATTATGTTACCATCAATGCTAATTATGGATGTGTGTGGTCCATTGATTATGACACTCCGTAGGTCATAATCAAGTACTTGAATAAATATGCGCATGCATGTCTTCCAATATGTGTAGTTGGAGCCATTAAACAAGGATGGCCTTTTTCTGGACTGCCTTTCCATTAGAAAGATATTTAATTGGATTGTCATTTTGATTGATTAATCTAAATCAAATGAACAACAAACAAAATGAGAGCACCTGCTCTGATACTACTTGTTACCTAGAAGAACAATCCAAGAGGGGGGATGAATTAGGTTTTTCAAAAATTTTTGGTTTACTAAATGTATGTGCAAAACATAAATATTGATATGCTGAAAATGTAGTAATTTAAATATATAGAAAATAATAGTAACTAAAGGAAAGAATCATACACACAAAAACTTAATATTTTTATAGTTGTTTGATGTCAAATCCAACACCTACGTCCACTTCTAAAGCACTTCACTTGAGAATTCCACTATAATCTTCAAGATTATAGCAAGATTGTTTTCACCGAGCTCACAACCTAAATCCAGTTGGTTTTATAGGCTAACCAACCAAAATCTAATTCCAAGCTACTTCTAGGCTTGTACAAATCCAATTCAAGGCTTGGATGAGTCTATCCCCCAAGTTTCAACTTTTTTGAAACTTAAAATACAAAAATTTTGAAGTATAGAAATTTAAAATAAAACAAACTCCTTGAAGAGCAGATTTGAAGCTTTAATGCACAAGCTGAGTTATTGGAGGACTTTAGCAATGAATGCTCCCTTTTTTCACTTGAGAATGCCTTGATTGCATGACTGGTTGAGTGGTTGAACAGCAATGAAAACTTTTAAAGGCTCACTATTTAAACTACACATAGATTTTCAAAAGATTACTGAAGTTTTCTACTTCATTGCTTTTATATCTTGAGTTCTCCAGCCTTAATCTCATCTTAGAAGCCTTCTAATCTAAGTTAAGAGGTCCAAAAATAGGTTTGTAGCTATTGGAACATTAGAAAAAGCCATTTAGAGAGTGAAAAATGAAATCTGGATAGTTTTGAGAACTAGCCGTTGGGGTTGTCAAAAACTCGGAAGTCAACTCTCCAAAGCGTTGAGTCGACTTCAGCTATAGGATGAAAAATTTTGAAGTTTGGAAGTTGACTCCCTAAAAGCTTTGAGTCGACTCCAGCTGCAAGATAAAAAATTCTGACTCTCTGTATTCCTATCCTGTGCTAGTTTTGCATGTCAGAGTCGACTCCTGGACTTTCTAAGTCGACTCTAATTGCAGGATGAAAAATTCTATATTCTATTCTTAGACTAGTATCTTTTCTGAAACATGAGTCAACTCTAACTTTTCTTGAGTTGACTCATCCATGAGTCGACTCCTGCGATAGAGTTCATACTAAAGTCTTCTATTTTAAGTCTGATGCCTATCTAAGCTCGTGAGTCGGCTCCTACCAATCTAGAGTCGACTCCTGACCTATGCCAAATGCTGAAACCATGCCAAATTTATATTTAAATTTTCTTTGAGTTGGTTTATGACTCAATACTCTTTAAAAATGTTTGGCTTGATCTTTTTTTCCTCCTTTTTCATAATTATTTCAATCAAACATGGAGCATCATTGAAATGGATTCCTGTTTTTCCTGAACTTTATCTTAAACAATCCAACCAAGTTGTTAGTACCAAAAATCAGCTCAAATATTTTGTTATTCATCAAAATCATACCTAAGATCAACATCTCTTTAGGTGAATCAACTAGTGTCTATACACTATTGATTTTCATGGACTCCAATTTGGTTTTGATGGCTCCAAACCACTTCTTAGAGTCAGACCTCTGTATAGCATCCATATAGGTGATCAAATTCTTATTGTTCTCATCGAGCTCAATAGGATCGCCATCCTAAGCCTAGATACCAAAGTATCTATCTAGTTAATGTGGTACTCTATCAAATCTTCTTAAAGATGCCAAATTAATGGGCTTTAGATTTGATCTAATCAAATCTGATTCTGTAGGTTTAATAGATTGTGTCAGTTCACTCTATCGATCAAACTTTCTCAGTTCAACTTACAGGCATTAGTTCCTTCTCTAAGGGACTCCTTTACAAAAAAGAATGCCTTACTGTTGAGAACAACTTTTGTTCTTCAGCATGGTAGAAATAATAATCCTTAAACACCTATTGGAACAGAATCCAAGTTTATCTGTGTGCAATCCTTTGACATAGTCCGATCAACCCCAAATCCGAAGGTGAGAGAGTCTAGGCCTATGTTCAATCTATATGTCATATGGAGAGTCTTTGCAATCGATTTACTTAGAATAATTTTCATAGTAAAATAATTAGTCTCAAGAGCTTAATCCTGAAATAGGCAGACTAGTAAATCCCATCATGGATCGAACCATGTCTAATAAAGTTTGATTTCTCCTTTTTGATATACTATGTTTCGAAAGAAGTCCACTGAGAGAGAATCTAATTATCTCTTAGATATATCAAAGACTCACTGGATAAATATTCACCTTCTTGATTTGATCGAAGAGTTCTAATATCTTTTTCAATTTATTTTTCTACTTCATTATAGAGTCATTTGAAGAGTTCAAATAATTCAAGCCAGACGTACCCATACCTAAATAGGTCACCTACAATCAAAATAAAATATCAATATCTTTCTTTAGTATTTTAAGTATCATAAGTCTATATACATCACCATGTATGAGACTTAGAACTTTACCGGCTCTTTCATCTTTTTCAATAAAAGGTGACTTTGTCATCTTTACAAGAAGATAAGACTTATAGGTCAACGATGATTCATAATCATTGATATCGAGATTTTTCTCTAAAGCTAACAAATTTATCCTGTTCTTGTCAAGATGACTAAGCCTATATTGCCAAAGATAGATATTCATGATATTATCTAACTTGGATTTCTATTAGATGTATACATTACACTTAACAGGCTATGTAAATATTAAATATTATTTATTTATTATCCATATATTATTATAATATTATTCATAATAATATCATAATAATCTTTTTTATTAATAAATAATGATTATCTTTAGCCAAAAAGCCATCAAAGATCATATTCATCATAAACGATGGACAATAATGACAGTCACTCTAATGATAGTATTTGTATTAAAAATTAGCTTGATGATTCCTAAAGCTAGGATTAGAATTAGACTTCTATCCCTAATGCTCAGGAATCTCTCATCATTTTTAAATATTTCACTTACTTGTAGTCCTTGCAACAAATTGTATAAGACTACCGATATCCAATACCTAGGTAGTAGAATCTCAAATAGATAAATTTCAAGATGTTATCATATAACATCCTTGATAAGCAACTCTTTCCTCCTTTCTCTTGTTCAGTCTGTTGGGGTCAAGAAAAGTAAGATAATTCTTCTTCCTATGACCCTGCTTCTAGCAGTAGAAGCACTCTATCTTATTTGGATCAGTCTTGAACTTTTTATTTTGACTGGACTTAGAAGCTCCAGCACGAACCCATTCATACTACTAAATCAAAATCAACTTTTGATACTAATTATCAAAATTGGATCCTATAAGTATATCACTATCTAACAGTAATCAGAGCAATTAGGGTTTAGCCATAATTTGAATAGAAAAGACAACAATGACCTATTGTATATGAATTATTTTAAGCCTAGAGACTTGAATTTTAGTCTAAAGGTTCTCCAATGATTTTATTCAATTTGGTAGCCTCTACCTTCAATTTGAGGAATTACTTTAATTCTCTAGCAAGCACTAGAATCCACATAGACTACACACAAGCCCGACTTTGGTCGATCAACCCATGTGCATCTACGGGTAGGTTCTTTAATCAATTATTTTTTTAAATAACTTTTAGTAATTAAATTTTACCCTAGAAACCTAATCAGTAGGTTTTGACCTCCACTGCAAGGATCTAGTTAGGTCCAACCATTAACATGAACATACTTAGTGCATATAACCAACGAATGATTAAGCCTAATTTTGGTTGGTCAACCTAGCCACCATTAGAGAGACACTTTCAAGTTATCATATTATGAATGATAATTCCATTAGTCAATAAGCACTAGGCTTTTGTGCCTCCAATGATTATTGTGTTAATGGATCCATTATCACCCAACTTAATGAGAGGATATGACCCAATTATCTCCATAGCTTTATCATTTTAAGGATCTAATAAATTTAAAAAATTTAAATTTATTTATGATTTAAGGATAGATAAGACATGGACCAAATTGCTCTCACTGACTTCATCAAGTTAAATCCTCCCATTGACTTCTCAAGTTATTTATGAGGACTAGGATCATTTTTGGTTCATGGGCACCTAGATCAGTCTCACTGAATAAAACTAGTCTCATTGATTTTCTATGTGACATAGGTTAGCATGAATCAATGAGCAACCTAATCAAAGGCCAATTAACCATATTAGTCAGATAAGTAAGTGAAGAAAAATCCTGATTTCTCGGACCAGGTTCATTCAGATCTGATCAGATTAAGAGATATATTTTAAAAATTTTTTTCTTTGATCTAGATCAAATCTGGGATGTTTTAGATCTGATTCTTATTATTTTAATAATTAAAATAAAATTAGATAAATTAAATTAAATTAAATTTATCTTGAAGTAGGTAATTCTATTACCCGTTGATGATCCTGTAAGCAGCGGAAGATTTTGGATCTAGCCATGCAAGTGCCTGACCTCTATCGGTATCCACTCGGACTGGATCTGAAGATCCTCTTCTTCTCTATCACGTCTCCAAAAATCAAATTTGGATCTGATCTGGAGGATTGTCAAAATATCTTTCGAAGATCAGTCGTCCTTTACAGCAGCGCAGCCTTCTAGCTTTCAGTCGCCTTTCTCTCATCTGGATCGCACCAACCAAGGTTCAAAACTTCTTTTGGATGTGGAGAGGAGAGGGAGAAGGTGGGTTTGGCATAAAGGAGGAGAGGAGAAGCAGCCTTGGGGCGTAGAGAATTGTTATTTTCAATCTTGATTTGAGATGGGCGTAGGGTATTATTTATAGACTGTCTGTGATCCAACTCCTCTTCTTCCCAACCAATCACAACCCTTTGTGAAATCAGATCTAAATCTGATTGGTGAAAATAGAGTTCCCTAGATTCCTTCTTAGATGGCGCCTAAGATCAGTCAAAGTTGGTTCTTAGGAGAACTCTAATCGAAATCCAAAAAGAAGATGGAGTCCCTATCCAACAGGGACTCCGGGCGCCTCTGACTTGGGCACACGCCAAGGGTGGCATGTGCCCTCCTCCTTGCCAGGTTTTGGCAGGGGGACAGGCTCCCACCAATCCTCTAATAGGTGCATGACACATGGACAAAAGTCAAAGTATCAATGGTCAATATTTGACCAGTCAAAGGTCAACTTTTGACCAAAGTCAAAGGACGAAAAATGGCAGATGACCAAAAATGGCAGGTAATGTCTTACAAAATAAGACAACCTTTTCTAACTTGGACAAGCTTCAGTCAGATAAAGTGAAGGCCTCTAAATGAGCATAAATTTCTTTGGCTCAGTCAGGACAACTATTTATGATAGTAAAAGAAGAATGTTAGGTTCAATCGAGTGCTAGCACGATTTTCTTGAACCTAATTGAATCTCATTTAGATCAATTGAATTGGATCAGTTCAATTGATGATCACCATATTCAAACCCTTGTTTGCGTGACCCAGTTAGGTTCAGTTCTATATGGTAATGGGATATGTCATGATCTCTATCATCGACATCATCGAAACTTCTTTCGATGGATCAGAACTCTTTTGATTTAAATAGCTAGAATGATCGATCATCTAAATCATTCTAATTGCTCCCAAAATCCACCAGTGACACCTAGCAGTATATAGTGGCAACCCATTAGAGCTAAATGTGAACCTCTTGGTGCAGCTACTTGTGTGATTAAATTCTTCTATCTTGAGCCCCGATCAGATTAGGGTTAAGGTGAACTCGTCAAACCCTAGTCTCCATCATATGATGTAATCATTCGATTTCAAGTCCAATGTGAAAATCTAAATAGAAACTCTTTCTATTATTTCACTCTGCCATGGCCATGGACTTCTGGATTTGATTCTCATGATCATCATAGGGCTGCTCCTCTACCACCGAGGTAGATAGATTTCATCTTGATGCGATCTAGTTCCTACAATGAACATGCTATAGCCAACATACACCTCAGGGTTCTATATGGCTAGGAGACCAAGTAATGGTGTAGTCAAACTATAACACTCTCAAGGTGAACTGTCGATGCATCTCAGATCAAAGAACCAGACACACCACTGCAGCATGGAGTCAGTCATTGACGAGAAGGTAGACTCCCTAATGACTACTCGAGATGGTCACGCTCAGTGCCTTCGTTCTCTAACGAGTATCTGTACTCTTGCTCTGATGTCTCCACACCGTAGACTCAAGACTTACCTACTAAAGAGAAGTGATTGTACGCCAATCTTTCGGATCAATCACCATCCTCGTGATGATCCTATGGTCGGAAGCATTTTATGAGTTAATAATGATTATTCATGTCTTAAATTTTCAACTCTTAAAAATATGAATTATCATTATCATTAACTTAAAGGATGTATCACAGACACTAAATACACATATGTGATAGAAAATAACCCATTTTATTGATATTAGTCAAAATTATAATTTTGCCCCTAGAAGTGTATTACAAGTGTCAGCCAATTCTGGCTTCTAGGGCACATATATCTAACAGTAAGATCGGTGGGAGGGTCTGCTAAGGCTTGCTTTAGACACCATTAGAAATAATCTGATAAGCAAGCTGCTAATTAAAAATCATCAATCTGAAAATGCCAGACTTACCTTAGACACCAATCGATTTATCATATTTGATTTGGTCTACCTAAAGACTCAGACTCAATCACTGAGCTACGATCATGGTCCATTTGTTAGATGTATGGAGTTTGATCAACCACAACTATTGAATTGATCTATAAAAAAGAAATAATCTAATCCTAATTAACTATTAATTATGTTTGATCAATTTCTTAACTTAGTCCATATTTACTCTAACCCTAGGTCTAATCCAGTTAATGACCTGATCAAAGCTAACCCATTATCCTTTAATCCATGTTTTATGAAATGGTCTTAGGATCTTCAAATCACAAATCTAGATTCTAAACAATCACATAATTTTCAATTAAGTTCAAAGCTTATGGGTTGGGATTTGGAATCTCAGAACTACATTCTGATTTAATTATTTAAAATATTTTTAAATTTAATAAATAATTTATAAGAAATCACATTCATTTCATGGTTTTAGATCTGATTTATTTCATTATTTAGATCATGTCCTAGGATTTTGAATCTAGAGTTTTGTAGAAAGTAAGTTTGCAATTTAATTTCTACAAGGCATATGTCATACATATACAAACTAGATTTAAACTAAAGTTACATATCAAGCATATGTATAAAAGGAGCTAGATCAAAACATGAAACATATATTATTCAGATCTTATCTAAAAAACTAAAATCAAATCATAAATTATTTAATTTTAGATTTAAAATTTAAAAATAAATCATAAATTATTTTAGATCGTATCTAACTTATTTATGATTTAGAAAGCATATACTAGGATAATCTCTCCACTATAAGGGATAAACTTTATAGCAGGACAACTTTATAATCAGTATGTACGATTCGATATTATTTAGATCTAATCTAAATAATCTAAAATAGATCTAATATCTATTTAATTTTAAATTTAAAATTAAAAAATAAATCATAAAATTATTTAGATCATATGTAACTTATTTATGAATCATAAAAATTAAATCAGCACATACTAAGATAACCTTTCATTATAAAGGGTTAACCTTACAACAAGACAATCTTATGTTAGTATGTGCAATCTTTAATATTTTATTTTTAGATTTATTATAAAACATGTATGATCATGTTATAAAATAATCTAGATGCCTTGATACCACTATTGAAAAATATGCAGGATTTCATACATACATTTTAAAACTTTTTTGAATTTATAAGCAGTGGAAGACATAGATTAAATAATTTAATCTAATTATGCATGTGATCTAATTACTAAATCATACATCTAGGATCTATAACATGTCATGATGCAAGCATAAATATAAAAATAAAATTCAAGTTGGTATTGATTAAATCAATACCTAGATTTAGAACAATTCTAGAAAAAACCTAGATTATATCTAGATCAGATAAAAGATCAAATCTTATACCTTGCACGGGTTGAGAACTTAGTAGTTGAAAATCGAAGTCGTCTTTTATTGCTTGGAGCTACACATGTGTTCGGTCTCTACAAGTAATCCACATGAGGCTGCAACACAGATCAGAAGTTCATTGAATGAAGATTCACTTGAAGTGCTAACTTTTCGTGAATCCCTCCTGATGGTTAATCAAAAAGATATTCTTTAGATCCTTTGGATCCTCTAAGAGATAAAGAATAAAAGAAGAATTTTGGAAGAAATCCAACTCTTGGATCTCCTAAAAATTAAAAAATTAAAAAACTCAAGAAAATGCCTTAAGAGAAGATAGATCTTCTCTTTCAAGACATCAACCGTTGATGTCCTAAAAGTGTCTCCATGTCAGGACAAGAGGAGACCTTCTCTTCTAGAATTATCTCTCACTTCTAAATGTCTTATTCTCTAGCTTTTCTCATGAAAAAATCTCATAAACATGGAGAAGAAGAGTTCTCAAAGAAATCCTAAGAGAAGACCATCTTCTCTTTTTCTTGTCTCATCAGGATATGATCAAATCATGTCCAAAGAGGACCACAATACCCTAACTCCTTAGAGCACTTATTCTTCATGCCCTCTTCCTCTCTATCTCATATCTTTCTTATAGAAAAATCTCATACAAAAATAAGAAAGAAAGAATTCGAAAGAAAAACACAAGAGAAGATAATTTTTCTTATCTTTTTCCCTTTAAGACATCAACTTTTGATGTCTTAATGAAAGACTCTCCTCCAAGGAACTTGGTGCCCCAATCTCCCACGCCTCCTCTTTTTCCTCTGGAATTTTTGTGGAAAATCCCAGGGATATAATGCACACCATAAAAATAAGAGGTACCCAGAAAATAAGGGAAGACTAGGTCAAAAGACCTCCTATTTTTTCTACATAAGGACCAGGAAGTCATGCACACACCAAGGAATAATAATGGGTGAACAAAAATAGAGGCATGGGAAATTATGGCGCAAAGAAGAAATTATGGCGCAAAGAAGGAAATTATGGCGCAAATAGGTTTACCTTAATCCTAATCTGATCGGGGCTCAAGATAGAAGAACTGAATCACACAGGTAGCTGCATCAAGAGATTCGCATTCAGCTCTGATGGGTTGCCACCATATACTGCTAGGTGTCACTAGTGGATTTTGGGAGCAATTAGAATGATTTAGATGATCGATCATTCTAACTGTTCGAATCAAAAGAGTTCTGATCCATCGAAAGGAGTTTTGATGATGTCGATGATAGAGATCATGACATATCCCATTACCATACAGAACTGAACCTAACTGGATCACACAAACAAGGGTTTGAATCTGGTGATCATCAATTGAACTGGTCTAGTTCAATTGATCTGAATGAGATTCAATTAGGTTCAAAAAATCGTGCTAGCACTTGATTGAGCCTAACGTTCTTCTTTTACTACATAAATTAGTTGTCCTATCTGAGCCAAAAGAGTTTGAACTCAATTAGAGGCCTTCATATGGTCTGATTGGAGGTTGTCCAAGTCAGAAAAGGTTATCTTATTTTGTAAGACATTACCTACCATTTTTGGTCACCTGCCATTTCTTGTTCTTTGACTTTGATCAAAAGTCTACCTTTGACTGGTCAAACATTGACCATTGACACTTTAACTTTTGACCACATGTCATGCACCTATTGGAGAGCTGGTGGGGGCCTGTCCTCCTACCAAAACCTGGCAAAGAAGAGGGTGCATGCCACCCTAGGTGTGTGCCCAAGTTGGAGGCACCTAGGAGTCCTTGTTGGATAAGGACTCCATCTCCTTTTTGGATTCCAATTAGAGTTCTCCTAAGAACCAACTTTGACTGATCTTAGGCGCCCTCTAAGGAGAAATCCAAGGGACTCTATTCCCACCAATCAGATTTAGATCTGATTTCATAAAGAGTTGTGATTGGTTGGAAAGAAGAGGAGTTGGATCACAGTTAGTCTATAAATAAGACCCTGCGCCCAACTCAGATTGTGATAGGAGATGATTGAATCACAATTCCCCATGCACCTAGGCTGCCTCTCCCCTCCTTCTCCATGCCAAACCACCTTCTCCCCTTGCTCTCCACGTCCAAAAGGAGTTTTGGATTTTTGTTGGTGTGATTCAAGCAAGAGAAAGGCGATCAAAAGCTAGAAGGCTGCACTAATGCAAAGGATGACTGCTAATCTTTAAAAGGAGTTTTGAAGATCCTCCAGATCAAATTCAGATCTGATTTTTGGAGACGTGATAGAGAAAAAAAGGATCTCCAGATTCAGTCTGAGTGAATACTGGTAGAGGCCAGACGCTTGCATGGCTAGATCCAGAACCTTCCGCTGCAAACAAGATCATCAATAGGGTAATAGGATTACCCAAATCAGGTAAATTAAATTTGATTTAATTTATCTTTATTTTATTTTATTTATTAAAATAATAAAAATTAGATCTAAAATATTTTAAATCTGATATAGGTTAAAGAAAATTTTTTTTTGAAATATATCTCTTGATCTAATCAGATCTGAACGAACATGGATCGGAAAATCAAGATTTTCCTTCAACTGGTATTAGAGCCAAGGTTCTAAAAGTGTTTAGATCTGATTTTAAATTTATTTTAATTAAAAAATAAATGATTTCAGATGTCACATGAGATGTGATCAGATCTGAAATCAAAAAAAATTAAAATTAAATGATTTGGATCTAAGATTAGAAGATATGCATGACTAGTTCTAAAATAGAATAGTTCTATAGAATAGTCTTGCATGTTTTTGATTTAATCTGATTAAATCATATTTTAGATCTATTTATTTACTATTTTTTGATATTATAATGATTATAATAACATCTAAAAAATAGTAAATAAAAATTATTTAATTTTAAATATCATATGAGATATGATAGATGCATGTCTAGACTAGTTGTAGAATAGTTCTACATAATTGTCTAGATTAGAATTTATTTTGATTAGATCAAATTTAAATCTAATTTTTTAGATTATTATGAGATAATTTAGATCTAAAAATATGCATGATTCGATACATGAGATGTATGCAAAATATGCCATATTTAGATCTGATTTGTATATGAGATATATGATATAGATCTAAAACTATTTTGTAGTATTGCATGTTCCTGATTAAGGCGTTCCTCTTGGCCGTCCGGTCATAAGAACGAAGAAGGAATTTAAAGGACCCTCTCTTCCATTCGATGGGGTGTTCTTATGATGTGTAGGGGTGCTGCATGTTCGTCCTTAATCAGAAATCCAAAACTTACTTTCTGCAAAACCCTAGATCCTGAAATCCTAGGATTTATTGTGCATATTTTGTTTATGAACCCTACTTAATTAAAAATTAAGATTATGGAATATCAATTAGGTCTAAAATTGAGAATTTTAGATCTAAGACATATTCATAATACTGGGTTCGGGCTTGGGTAGCTCAATTAGGTCTAAGCGGTTGATCAAACCGAATCAAGAGTTGGTTAGATGGGATCAACAATGCTTAAATTGACCAGCCTAATAGGATTAAGTCTGGGTCAAGATCGAGTCACGATCAAGCAAGACCTAATTAGGCTCAGAGGTTAGAGTCTGGATTGTAGGCTAACCCAATTGGTTCTGACTCAATAATTTGGTGTCTAAGGTAAGTTTGGCACATACGACCGACTGATTTTTAATTGGAAGCTACTCGACCTGAATGCATTCTTGTACGAGTTAATGGCATATTCCTTCCACCGGTCTCACTTACCTGGCCATATCTGTTGACACAGTTCTGATCTGAGGTGGTCAATAATCCGAGCTAACCCATGCCACTAGGTTAGTCATAATTGTTATGACTATGACAAGTCTAGTTTAATGAGACCTGAATCAATTCTCCCTAAGAAAAGATTAAGTCTGAGGTCTTCCACCATTGTAGATGTGCGGGCCCTTCCCGGGGTTGATTGTTCTCGGCTGGATACAGTGGCTCAGTTGCACCGGGAAGATGCAACCATGTCTATTAGGCATTGGATGCTATGGGCTGGAGGATGAGTTGGGCTCAATATTTTGGATACGGTGAGAGACTCAATTAGGAACCCAGTCTATGCAAATGGTGGGTCTGACTTAACTAAGGAGTGGATCAATATTTTGGATACGGTGAGATTCATGAATTAGAGACCAAGTTTGGGTGCACCATGATTAGAGAATCATTGAACAAGAGTTGTTCACTCATTGGCTAACCCATCACCAATAACTGTTAGGTGAGGTGATGAGTCAGTTGGTGAGACCGCACCACCCACTAGAAATCATTAATCGTGGAGATTTTCGCATCTCTACAGAGGGAGTGTAGGGATCCGAGAAAATAGTGGGAGCTAATTTATTTAAAAATAAAATTCTAAATAAATTGGTCAAGTCAAAATTACAGTATCTAACTAGAATCTTTGACTCTCTATAGGAAAATGTCTGCGTCCAACCCATTGGCACGTATCCTGGACACACATAGACTGACCGACCCAATTATAAAGATTGGCTCAGGAACTACAAAATATTTTTGGATTCCGAGAAGTTAACCCATGTACTGGACCAGGACCCTCCCACCTTACCAGCCCGTCCATCTATTGAACAGAGAGCGTCTCTAGAAAAATGGATAGACGAAGATAATAAGGCCAGATATTACATGTTGGGCTCGATGTCTGATGAGCTCCAGCGCCAACATGAAGATATCGGGACTGCTCGCCAAATGTTGGCTCACCTGCAGGAGATGTTTGGTGAACAGAGTCGCGCAGCCAAATATCAAGTCACGAAATGACTTTTTAAGGCTAAGATGCGTGATGGGCAGTCAGTCCAAGATCACTGTCTGACAATGATCAAGGACATGGAAGAGCTTGAGAAGCTCGGTGTGAAGTTAGACTTGGACCTGCAGAATGATATTATTCTGCAATCCTTGACTGATGCATATGGGCAATTCATCATGAATTACCACATGCATAAACTTCAAAATTCCTTGGCCGAATTAATGAATATGCTGGTTCACCGCTGAGCTTTCTATGAAAGGTTCTAAAGGCTCAGTTCTTGCTATGGAACGGACTTCTTCCAAAAGAAAGTCTTATGGAAAGAAAAAAGAAGTCTGTGAAAAAGCAGAAGGTGGAAGGAACAAAGAAGAAGAAGGCAGAACCGAAGAAAAAGGCCGATGTCAAAGGAAAGTGTTTCCATTGCAACAGCGACGGCCATTGGAAGCGGAACTGCCCTACTTACCTGGCCACCCTGAAGAACAAGAAGGAAGGTCCTTCTGGAGGTATGCTCGTTATTGAGTCTAACCTTATGGATTTCTTCTGCATCCAGTTGGGTGCTTGACTCTGGTTCTAGTGCTCATCTGTGCACTTCCATGCAGGGTCTTGAGGATAGCAGGAGGCTGAGGGATGGAGACATGATCCTACGCATCGGTAATGGAGCAAGAGTTGCTACAGTAGTCGTGGGAACATACCCTCTTCGATTACCATCTGGTTTAGACTTAGTTTTGAAAGACTGTTATTATGTGCCTGCAGCTAGCAGGAATTTGATTTCTGTTTCATGCTTAGCACAAGAAGGCTATGTGATTACCTTCTTTAAGGACCATTGTAACATTCTTTATGAAAGAAATAAAATTGCAAATGGTTTTCTTATTAATGGTCTTTATCAGCTACATATTGATGTACCTATTCTAACTATCGAGCAAAACGTGAATGCCAAACGACCTAGGGATAGTCCAAACGACAGATATCTATGGCACCTGAGATTAGGTCATATAGCAGAAGATAGGATCAACAAATTGGAGAAAAATGGGCTATTGAGTCCATTGACTTCCGAGTCATATCCAACTTGTGAATCTTGTCTTCAAGGCAAAATGACCAAACTCCCTTTTGTTGGACATGGGGAGAGGGCCACAGATCTCCTTGCCCTAGTACATACTGATGTGTGCGGCCCATTTGATGTGCCGGCTAGAGGCAATTTTGTCTACTTCATTACCTTTACCGATGATCTGTCTAGGTATGGGTATGTGTATCTTATGAGACACATAAGTCTGAAGCTTTTGAAAAGTTCAAAGAATTCAGACATGAAGTAGAAAAACAAACTGAAAAACCCATTAAGGTTCTTCGATCAGATCGAGGAGGTGAATACCTTAGCCGGGAATTCCTAGACTATCTCAAGAAAAATGGCATAGTCTCTCAATGGACTCCACCAGGAACACCTCAACTCAATGGGGTTTCAGAATGGAGAAATCGGACTCTATTGGATATGGTTCGATCCATGATGAGCTTCACAGACCTCCCTGATTTTCTTTGGGGACACTCATTGTTAACTTCAATTCTATCTACTGAATAGGGTTCCCTCTAAAACCGTTCCTACCACACCGTATGAGATATGGCACGGTAAGAAACCAAGTCTGAGTCATCTCAGAATTTGGGGTTGTCCGGCTCATGTCAAAAGACAACAAGCGGACAAGTTAGAGTTTAGGTCCTTTAGAGCTCGATTCATAGGATATCCTAAAGAGTCATTAGGATACTATTTCTACATTCCAGAAGACCACAATGTGATTGTGAGTCGACATGCCATCTTTCTTGAAAAATAGTTTATTCAAGATAGCGGCATTGGAAAGCAGATTAAGCTTGATGAGAAAGTCTCACAAGTACAACGAGCTAAGGACCAATTGGAACCAAATCAGGTTGAGCCAATAAGAACACTACCTCCTCCACCTCGTAGATCGAAAAGAGTTTTCCGTCCCCTGAAAGATACTTAGGTATTATTTCAGAGGAAGTAGAGAAAATGTTCCTCGTAGGTAATGGTGCTCATGGTGATGATCCCAAAACCTACAACGAGGCGATATCAGATATCGACTCCGAGAAATGGCTAGAGGCAATGCAGTCAGAAATTGACTCGATGCACTCAAACCAAGTCTGGACCTTGGTAGATCCACCAGAAGGTATAGTACCTATTGGGTGTAAATGGATCTTCAAGAGAAAGATTGGTGCAGATGGAAATGTGGAGACATTCAAGGCTAGACTAGTGGCAAAAGGTTATAGTCAACGCGAAGGCATTGACTATCAGGATACCTTTTTCCCAGTGGCTATGCTAAAATCCATCCGCACATTGCTTGCCGTTGCAGCCTATTTCGATTATGAAATATGGCAAATGGACGTGAAAACGGTGTTCTTAAATGGATATCTTGAGGAAGATATCTATATGGAACAGCCGCTAGGTTTCACATCCAGTGATACTGATCACAAGGTTTGCAAGCTGCAAAGGTCCATATATGGACTTAAGCAAGCATCTCGGAGCTGGAACACTCGTTTTCAATGATGTGATCAAAACGTTTGGTTTCATCAAAAATGAAGAGGAACCGTGTGTTTTCAAAAAGGTCAGTGGGAGCGCTGTTGTCTTCCTCGTATTGTACGTGGATGACATCCTCCTTATTGGGAATGATATTTCCATGATGACAACAGTCAAATTATGGTTGTCCAAGGAATTCTCCATGAAAGACCTAGGTGAAGCATCCTTTATTCTAGGAATTAAGGTCTATAGGGATAGACCGAATAGGATGCTAGGACTTTCACAGAAGATGTACATAGAGAAAGTACTAAAGAGGTTTAGTATGGAAAAACTCTAAGAGGGGATTAATACCCTTCAGACATGGTATTCATCTTTCCAAGAAGATGTGCCCCAGCACACCTGAGGAAATAGAACGCATGAGCAAGATCCCTTATGCTTCTGCAATAGGGAGCCTCATGTATGCCATGCTATGTACACGACCTGATATAGCCCATGCTGTGAGTGTCACAAGCAGATATCAGTCAAATCCAGGTGAAGAACACTAGACTTCTGTGAAATGTATCCTTAAGTACTTAAGAAGAACTAAGGATATGATGTTGGTCTTTGGTAACGGAGAACTCCAAGTCCAGGGATACACAGACTCGAATTTCATGTCTGATATAGATGATCGAAAGTCGACATCTGGGAGTCTATTTGTGTGCAATGGTGGTGCTGTCAGCTGAAAGAGTTTCAAGCAAACGGTGATAGCAGATTCCACCATGGAAGTAGAATATATCGCTGCATCAGAAGCTGTGAAGGAAGCATTCTGGTACAAGAAGTTTGCTGTAGAAATTGGAGTAATGCCATCAGATGCCATTCCTCTATACTGCGACAACAATGGCGCCATAGCCCTTGCTAAGGAGCCAAGGTCTCACCAGAAATCCAAGCATATTGAGCGGCGATACCACCTCATCCGCGATTACCTCGAGAAGGGTTATGTCGAGGTCAAGAGAGTCAACTCCATAGATAATGTGGCAGACCCACTTACAAAGCCGTTGGGCCAGCAGAAGATCGAAGCCCACCTTGAGAAGATGGGACTTAGACTTGTAGCCAATTGGCTTTAGGACAAGTGGGAGATTGTTAGATATATGTGCCCTAGAAGCCAGAATTGGCTGACACTTGTAATACACTTCTAGGGGCAAAATTATAATTTTGACTATAATCAATAAAATGGGATTATTTTCTATCACACATATGTGTATTTAGTGTCTGTGATACATCCTTTGAGTTAATGGTAATGATAATTCATATTTTCAAGAGTTGAAAATTTAAGACATGAATAATCATTATTAACTCATAAATTGCTCCCGACCATAGGATCATCACGAGGATGGTGATTGATCCGGAAGGTTGGTGTACAATCGCTTCTCTTTAGTAGATGAGTCTTGAGTCTACGGTGTGGAGACACCAGAGCGAGAGTACAGGTACTCGTTAGAGAACGAGGGCACTGAGCGTGACCACCTCGAGTAGTCATTAGGGAGTCTACCTTCTCGTCAATGACTGACTCGATGCTGCAGTAGTGTGTCTGGTTCTTTGACCTGAGGATGCATCGGCAGTTCACCTTGAGGGTGTTATAGTTTGACTACACCATTACTCGGTCTCCTAGCCATATGGAACCCTGAGGTGTATGTTGGCTATAGCATGTTCATTGTAGGAACTGGATTGGCATCAAGATGGAATCTATCTACCTCGGTGGTAGAGGAGCAGCCCTATGATAATCATGAGAATCAAGTCCAGAAGCCCATGGCCATGGCAGAGTGAAATAATAGAAAGAGTTTCTATTTAGATTTTCACATTGGACTCGAATCGAATGATTACATCATATGACAGAGACTAGGGTTTGACGAGTTTACCTTAACCCTAATCTGATCGGGGCTCAAGATAGAAGAACTTAATCACACAGGTAGCTGCACCAAGAGGTTCGCATTCAGCTCTGATGGGTTGCCACCATATACTGCTAGGTGTCACTGGTGGATTTTGGGAGCAATTAGAATGATTTAGATGATCGATCATTCTAGCTGTTCGAATCAGAAGAGTTCTGATCCATCGAAAGGAGTTTCGATGATGTCGATGATAGAGATCATGACATATCCCATTACCATACAGAACTGAACCTAACTGGGTCACACAAACAAGGGTTTGAATCTGGTGATCATCAATTGAACTGATCTAGTTCAATTGATCTGAATGAGATTCAATTAGGTTCAAGAAAATCGTGCTAGCACTCGATTGAACCTAACGTTCTTCTTTTACTATCATAAATAAGTTGTCCTGTCTGAGCCAAAGGAGTTTGTGCTCAATCAGAGGCCTTCATATGGTCTGACTGGAGGTTGTCCAAGTCAGAAAAGGTTGTCTTATTTTGTAAGACATTACCTGCCATTTTTGGTCACCTGCCATTTCTTGTTCTTTGACTTTGGTCAAAAGTCTACCTTTGACTGGTCAAACGTTGACCATTGACACTTTGACTTTTGACCACATGTCATGCACCTATTGGAGAGCTGGTGGGGGCCTGTCCCCCTGCCAGAACTTAATAAGAAAGAGGGCGCACGCCACCCTAGGCGTGTGCCCAAGTTGGAGGCACCTAGGAGTCCTTGTTGGACAAGGACTCCATCTCCTTTTTGGATTCCAATTAGAGTTCTCCCTAAGAACCAACTTTGACTGGTCTTAGGCACCCTCTAAGGAGGAATCCAGGGGACTCTATTTCCACCAATCAGATTTAGATCTGATTTCACAAAGGGATTGTGATTGGTTGGGAAGAAGAGGAGTTGGATCACAGTTAGTCTATAAATAAGACCCTGCGCCCAACTCAGATTGTGATAGAAGATGATTGAATCACAATTCCCCACTCTCCTAGGCTGCCTCTCCCCTCCTTCTCCATGCCAAACCACCTTCTCCCCTTGCTCTCCATGTCCAAAAGGAGTTTTGGATTTTTGTTGGTGCAATTCAAGCAAGAGAAAGGCGATCAAAAGCTAGAAGGCTGCACTGCTGCAAAGGACGACTGCTGATCTTCAAAAGGAGTTTTGAAGATCCTCCAGATCAGATCCAGATCTGATTTTTGGAGATGTGATAGAGAAGAAGAGGATCTCCAGATCTAGCCCGAGTGGATACCGGTAGAGGCCAGGCGCTTGCGTGGCTAGATCCAGAACCTTTCGCTGCAAACAGGATCATCAATAGGATAATAGGATTACCCAAATTAGGTAAATTAAATTTGATTTAATTTATTCTTATTTTATTTTATTTATTAAAATAATAAAAATCAGATCTGAAACATCCCAGATCTGATATAGGTCAAAGAAAAAAAATTTTTGAAATATATCTCTTGATCTGATTAGATCTGAACGAACCTGAATCGGAAAATCAGGATTTTCCTTCATAGAGTACTACTTTGATCATGTTCAGTTCAGATGTACTCCTACATCATATCTGGATGCCATACCAGTGTCTCCATACCACTTAGTTACGAGGATAACTAATGTATATGGCATACAGCGACCTACATCCGATAAGTTATTATCCTTATTAATAACTTATCATTTGATCGTGAACTATTTAAGAACCATCCGATAAATTTTTCTTTATCGATTGAGTGTGGTTCTAAGAACTTCATTATAATATAAAAATTTATTTAAGAAAGATAGAACTTCTATGATGAATATACTAAATAATAATTATTATTTGATAATTCATTTACCAATTTCAATCATCTATAACTTAGATAATTGACTTTAGGATATATTTTCCAATAGCTTGATGGGATCTGACTCATCCTCTTGACCTAGTCTTTGCAGGGTGCCGGACCATCTCATCCCTCCACCCATGCCGATACCTCTAGCAGGAGCCATGGTAGGCGTGGTGTTAGTCAAGCTCGTGGTTGGGTACCTGACCATCCTCATCCTATTTCTAATTTCTCTGATGACTGACTCTTTCGGTGGATCTAGCCATCTTCTTTATTAGATCTAGTATAGTCAGTCTTATGTATTTAGGATCTAGCTTATGGTCTTATTCTTTTCTGGTTGATTATCTCATGGATGGTTGTATTTTTTGGTTATCCATGACTTTTGTATGTATTGATGGCCCATCACTTATGACTCACTACTTTAGTTATCCATAACTTTAGCATTTTGGCATTATATTCTGACTTCTTGTAATTTCACTTTTTATGACTCTTATTATATATTGGATATATATATAGACCTTAATTTTTATGAATGTTGTTTGGATCGATTCTTATGAATGGTCTCAATTAAAATGTTATGATTTCTATTATAGTATGCTATGAGTAATGTCTTGTATGTGAGAAAATTAAAATGTTCTATATGATTGCTGTATGCTTTTTTGTTATAAACTCTTATTTCAGCAGTAAAATATAAGAAATAAAGTGAGGGAGAGCCTTTTTCATTTTCTTTAAAAATCTCTTAAGATCATAATTGATGATGTCAAAAAGGAAGAGTAAAGAAATAGAAGACAATAAGCAAAATTGTCAATGAAAATAAGTAATTTGAAAATTTTTATAAGCAATTTTCTACAATTCTCAAGTAATTTACAATTTTTATAAGCAATTTTCAAACTACTCTTGTTGCAATTATTCAAATGCTTACTTATAAGCAATCTTCAAACTACTTTTGATGGAATATTATTCAAATAATTGGTTATAATTTTTAAGTGGCGTATCTTTATAAATTTAAAATTCTTAATCAATGCTTCATATATATTATATTTTTGCTTATACTTATGTATTTTATTACCATCAAAAAGAAAAAGATTATTTCTCCAAGAATTAATTTTGATGATTATAAAATATTTGAGGGGATACTAATAACTTTAGCTTAGAAAAAGATCAATTATGTATTTCAGATTTAATAAGAAATTTTAAGTTTATTAAAGAAAGATGAAGAGAGACAAAATTATAATTTCATAAAGTTAGAGATTATGAAAATTTATCTTGAAAGTATCAAGAGTAAGTATAGAAGATTTCTGATCTTTTGAAAGTAGTCCCATGATTTTTGGATACCTAAATTGAAAGAAAAACATGTTTGAAGAAAAGGATCAATTCCTGCCAAAAGGGGCTGAATGGCATGCTATTTTTGATTGGCACACTTAAAGAGGACAATCCTGATATCGACCTCTACTATTTTGCAAATCAAAAATATAGAATATTACATTTTCTATTCTATGCCATAGAGGTCAATCCTAGAGGTCGCCCCCTATGCTAGGGGACGACCCCTAGGGTCGACCCCTATGACGAAAAACTCTATAATGACTAGTTTTTCAGTCTATTTTGACTATATTTAATGCACATTTAAGGAACTCCAATAGCTACAAACTTGCCCAGTTTACTCTTCAGCACCTATTGAAGATATAAAGACTTTCAAAAGGAGAGAATACACAAGAGAAATCAAGCATTCATTTCAAGTTCACGAACCCTCAAGAGCTTATTCAAGTCTTCAACCATCTTGAGAAAAATTGGAAAAGCTTCTTTCTTAGTTGGGTAAAGTATTTTTAACATTTTATTTGCTTATTAAAAGGGCTAACATTATTTCATTATTGTCAAAACTCATACTCTTTGATTTAAGTTTTGGGGATTCCAAAACTTAAGAAGAGTTATCCAAATCTTGAATCGGATTATATAGGATTGGTTTGTACTTAGAAAATAAGTATTCTAGCTTGAAATAGCTAGGGTGAGAGGGTTTTGACGTTGTATTCAATTTGAATATAAATAGTGGATTGAAATTTTCAAATAGGAGCTTAGAGAGTGGATGTAGGTGCAAGGTTGGCATTAAACCACTATAAATCTTGTTGTTTGTGGTGTACTTATTTGCTTCTATCTTCATCTCCTTATTTTTTTATTTTTTTATTACTTACTTCTTCACTTCAGTTAAATCACCCACTACATATCACTTATTTATCATCATATAATTTTTATAGTTGTCAATTAATTTTAAAATTTTAAAAATTTAATTCACATCTCTTCTCTTAAGGATTGTATAGTTGGGCAACAATCATGATATGATCTGGAAGGCGATGATGGCATGGTGCGAGTCAAGATTATAGGTAGAGGGCTCTAAGATGAGGGCGAGGGTGGGGTCAAGGACGAGGTGGATCGATGGGGCTGGGATCTTGGCCCAGGCTATGGTGGCCGGGTTATAGATGAAGTAGGAAGGGTGGTGGAAAGGGGCGAAGTAACAAAGGAGGCCATTGGATGAGGATCGGATAATGATCGTGGGGTGGGAGAGGAAGGAGAGGAAGGAGAGGAAGGGGTCGAGGAGGGCATGGGCGATCGGGTCGAAGGGGGTGAAGGACGGGTGCGAGGCAGCGGAGGAGAAGATGCCGGAGATGGAGCGGTGGCAACAGGACTAGGTGAGGGCGAAGATGGAGGAGGAGATGACTTGGGACTAGGAAGCAGAGACGAAGCAGAGGCAGAGACAGAGCGGAAGCGGAGGACAGAGGCAGCAGGGAGGTACGGGAGGGCGTGGTCATGGAGGATGTCGGCGAGTGGTGTGTTGATATGTTGCTGCAGGATCTTGGCGATCTTGGCGCGGAGGTGGTCAAGCCTCTTCCGCTGCACCTATCGCCGGATTTCCTAGATGGCACCGGTAGAATCATCATCTCCGCCACCGGACCTTGCCCGCATGGCATCATTGGATTCCATGGAGTTGGAGTGAGTTTGTTTCTTGACCAAGTTAAAGTGGAAGAGCAGGGTAGTGGAGGGGAGGGATTGAATCGTTCGTTAGACGAGCATCAGTGAACACAGCAAGAAGTTGCCAAATCTTTAAGTCAATATTTTTTTGATAAGAAAATTACCAAAGAATAGAATGAGCATACGTATGACATCTTCTTGCGACTCCATCTCCTTGATTTCTCCCACACGGGCTCCATTGTCCACGCCCTCCACTAATCTCCGTTCTCTTTGCACATGCTCCAGCTCCCTTGCCATGTGCCCCTTTGAGTGTCAGTAGAGAAGTCAAGGAAGGTGGAGGAGAGGAGCTTGCAGAGTGTCGGATGGAGATGGTGGAGATCGGCCTGGACGTCAGGGTGGTCGAAGGCACGATCGATGAGGCACTTCACCTGGGAGATGATGGAGCGAGGGTTTATGGCGGCGGAGGCGGCACCGATATTGCTTCTTGCCACAAAAAAAAAAAAGGAAAAATTAAAAAATATTTATTATGAACATCTATTTTTAAAAAAATTTAATAATTACAAGCTAGCTGTAATTATTCACCCCTATGCAATATGCGGGTTGCTAGTTATAAAATAATATAATATCCTAAGATAGTAAGCTCCATTGAGCTGTTGGGAAATACTTTGCTCGTTGCGAGCAGTGTGTGGATGCATGGATTCGGACGAAAAAAAGGCATAGTACCTCATAAATTTTTTTTTTTTTTTTTTAGCTCGAGCTCATAGGTGAACCAATCACCATGAGTGGCCCACGGTGAGCAAAGCATTTCCCTTGAGCTGTTTCGAATGTTTTTCTCTTTGGTAGAAGTTTGGAATGTTATTTAGAAATTATAGTTTCACTCTGACTCGACAGACTCCACAAGGTATCGTGATTGTGCCCCGTTACAAACCTCGCCAATCTCTTACATGAATCGGATTCCAACTTGGACTTTGACTTGGACACGAACGCCGTAATGACTTGGCAACATCAACATTGGCATTATTTTTAATAGTATCGAGGTTCTGGTGAGCTAGATGGTCAGGGATACACCACAGTCATGGCGGACGTAACTACCATACTCTTGCTCGCATCGAGTGGAAAGAAGAAAGGATAAAGCTCATATCGAACGTAGCAGCTACTATAGAGCACTCGGCAGCCTTTCCTATGGAGGCAGAAATTTGGAAAGTTGGCCACGGCGATCGCCAGGCACTGTGCGCAGGAGAGCCGGGACAAGTCCTCGGTACACTGAACCAGCCCATAGATGGCCACAAAATCTGAGAACTTGGACTCCCCCTTTCCCAGCCCCCGACTTCCCGGCGCCAAGGCCTGCTTCCTCACCCCGTCCATCAGCTTCCCCAGCTCGACATCGAATCTCTCTGGCTCAGTAACATTCTCCACGTTCCAGTAGAATATCCCAAAGCCAGTGTCCACTTCCCCGAAGAAGTCCTGGGTGTCAAAACGTAGGAAGCAGTAATCAAACCATATCCTGGCGTCAGCCTGCTTGGGGCACTGCTTAGGCAGCCGCTCAGCGGCGTCAGCCAGGCAGGACTTGCAGTTATCGGTGTTCACATCCCCTCGGCATTGAGCAAGCCCGAAGACTTGGTCGTTCTTCGAACCGTAGGATGCGGTTGCAAAGCCGCTGCCAGAAGCGTTTGCGAGTAATTCAGCGAGGACTTTGTTGATGTTGGCGGAAGTTTGGCCGTTGGTGATGTTGTTGTTATTGTTGCAGAAGTTGCCAAGAGGGTCTGTGCAGTTGGAGGATAGAGGCAGGAGGAAGAGGAAGGTGGCGAAGTAGAGGAGGTGGAGAAGCTTTTGGGTGGTTGTCATTTTCTCCTCTGCAGGTTTCTACGCCTTCCACTAACCTTAAATAATGAGTGGAAGCCAATATCGGGTGTTAATGCCGCAGGCTTTATTGACTCCCTGTTGGTGGTGGGGTGGGGGGTGGTGTGGGGGACGGGTGGAATGCTCCAATTTGCTCGGTGGTTTACAGCTATGTGAGTCGGTCACCAGAACAGCGAATGTTTCAGATCACTAGCCGTTAAATAAGCAGTGAGTGGTTTTCCATGGTTGTTTGGCAGCCAATGACTGGGGGAACTCTGTGGGTGGCTGGCATTGTAGAGTCGCCATTTTCCTCGCCTACTGTAGCTCCATTATTTCAGGGCGGTAGGGACGGGATAGTCTTCTTCCATGGTTTTGAATATGGCTCGAATAGTTTTCAGCCGCACTACCTGACGTGCTCCACCTGACCAAGCCAATGCATTCCATGGTTTTGAATATGGCTCGAACTTTTATTTTTATATTTATTTTATTTTTTGTATTGACGTGGCCCATATTTCGTTTGATATCGGTGACAACTGAAGTAGGTCTACCTCAGTAAGGTTTGACCTTACACACCTTATACATGGATACAAACTAAAAGCACGATCATATTAATTTGGGAATATTGATAGTATTTATGCTTACTCGATCATTATCGTAGATTTAAGATAGTTAGTATTGGGGAAGTGACTTGCCGGCCAAGTCCAATCCTCACAGACTCGCCTAAGATGATCTGCCGAGATCATATCTGATGTGGACCAAGGACCACCAAACCAACCAACCAAGCAGACGGAGCTTGCACCTCATATCTACGATAAACAATCTCGACTCAGAAAAAGTAGAAGAGATTCCTCTCTCAATAAAGGGCCGGTAGAATGTGGCCTAATGGCCTACAGTGCCAGATCTAATAAACCTAAAAGCTTTGGCAAGTGGCCTACGGGCTCAACCTCCATATAAAAGAGGTATGAAAGGGATCCTTAGGTAAGAACAAGTAATCCCTAAGAATGGTAAGCTGAAGGAGAGATGGACGATCCTCTCCGCTTTCAGGCCCTTACTAATCACTCTTTCCTTTTTCTCTACTATTCCGAAGATTGGCTAATTTATGCATTGGAGGGTCCTCCACCGAAATACCTCCGGCAAGTGTAGACTTTCTTTGCAGGTTCTTCCTGGCATCTAGCTATTGGATTAGGTGGTTTTATGCATGTCTTTTAAACTTTTAAGTTTTCTAATCATAGCAAAAATAAAATTTTAGATTTAAACTATTTTAATCTAACATGAATAAATTCACATCTATAAGCCACCTAGGACCATGATATATACATGAAAAAATTCAATCTAAAATCTATTATGAAAACATCAATGGAAACAAGAGTTCTGATTTCCATACCTTTGCGCAGGTCGATGATCACCATGGCTGATGATTGTGGTATAACACTGAGGTTTCTCAATCAGCTGCACATGCATCTAGCCTCTACCAGTATCCACACGAGGCCCTCGAATCCAATTAGAAGTTCATCACTTCATCAGGATGCTAGCATCCTTGCAAAAGCCGCCTCTTGATGGTTGATGATGCCGATCTCCATCATTTCTCTCAGACTCCTCTTAGAGAAAAAAGGGTAGAGGAAGAAGAGGGAGACTATCTCTCTGGTTTTCTTTCATCCTGAATCCCATGCCAAAGATTAGACCTATGCGCTACTTAGAAAGCCCCCTGCCCCAAGAGCAAATGCGCTTCTCTGGAAAAACTCCATGCTAGAAGAGTTTGTCATGTGCGTGAAGGATTCCCAAAACCCATGCCACACTATCTGATCTCACGCAACTCTTCGGAGTCTTTTTTCACATAAAAAACTTCTTCCTATGCCCATAATTTTGTCATATGAAATTGGCATCCAAAGATAGGATAAGGTGTACAAGGAAAGATAGGGATTAATCCTTATCTCATAAGGATTGAAATCAAATTCAAAACCTTTTTGAATTTAATCTGATCCTTATCCAAATAGGGAAGAAACAAGGGGCATGGAAAGAGGCTATGGGCATGAATAATCTCATGCAAAAAGGAATGGCATGCATGAGAAAGGGTGTGGCTTATGTGATGGGGTGCCAAGGAAGAGAGAGAGTCCCAGTCAATTGGGACTTCTCCTGGTGCTTAGGTCAAATCCAATTCAATCCCTAGTCTAATTAAGAGTTAGTGCACCTAAAAAGAGGAGAAATCCTAATCCAATTGGAACCCAATTTCTCTTTGATTAGATTCTAATCCAATTAGAAATGAGGTCAAACCCAAACCCTAATTAAACATGGAATTGATCTTTCTTTCAATTGGATTATTTCATAATCCAATTAGGCTTGATCTAATCAAACTCAAAATAGGTCAAATTGAATTCAATTCAATTAGACTTGATCCTAGCCTCGTTGCTTAAGCAAATTGAGTCAATTAGTAATTTAATTGCTAATTAATCCTCCTACAACTCACTAACACTTAGTAAGTTTGACAATTACAATAATTATACTAGATTAATTATCAATCATATTGATAATTAGATCCCTCTATGATTCATAATCATAGTTTAACCATCTGATCAAATAAAGATCTCTTTTGTGTATGATTCCATAGGTTCTATTCTATTTAGTAGTATGATATATTATGATTCTTAACATAATATCATTGAAAGTCTTTTCGATTGGTTGAAATGATTCCAACTCTGCTCATCAAGAATCATCAATCATCAAGATGATGCTTGACAAGTCTTATAATCCACCAATGATAGCTACTAGTATGTAGTGGCAATCCAGTAGAATGAAATAATTAAATCTTCAAGTGTAGTTACCATATGATTCGATCCTTTTATTATGAGTCCTGATAAGACAGAGGTTATAGATAATACATTAAATCCCATCACTTATCATATGTAATATTCAATCAACTGGAGTTTATATACAAAATCTTATGAAAATTTCTTTCCATCATTCACACTACGATGGCCATAGATTTTAAACTCAGTCTCATGAATAACATAGGACTACTCATTATCTATCAAGATTGATAGATTCCATCTAGATGCGCATCCTACTTCTACAATCAATTTACTGTAGCCAACATACACCATAAGATTTTGAATGGCTAGGTAACCAAGTGATTGTGCAATTAAACTACAGCAGCACCATTATGAGCAGTTGAGACATTGTAGGTCAAGGACTATTCATATTACTACAACATCGAGTATGTCATTGACGAGTGAATAGGCATCCATGTAACTATTCATGTTAGTCACCTTCGGTATCATTGTTCTCTAACAATTATCTATACTCTCACTCCAGTATCTCCACACTGTAGACTCGAGACTTATCTATCCAGAAAAAAGTGATTCATGTACTAATCTTATCGGATCAATCACTATCCTCATGATGATCCATTGATTTGAAGCATTTAAAAATTAATTATCAATAATATATATGTCTCAAATTCTTAACTCTTGAGAAAATATGTCATCATCCTATTAATTTCTTGGATGATTCATAGACACATGATTCAACATGAATGAAAAATTAATCCAATTTATTTTACTCAATATTATAAAACAATATCACTAGAAACATTACATATGTCAGCCAACTTGGCTTTTAGGGCATACATCAAATAATCTTCCACTTGCACTAAAGAAAATTGGCCATCAACCTAAGCCTCATCTTCTTAAGATGAGCTTCAGTCTCCTACTAGCTCAACAGTTTAGCTAATGGGTCCGCCAAATTCTTCATAGAGTCTACTATCTGCACCTCGATGTAGTTCTTCTTGAGGCATTTACGAATTTGGTAGAATTCTTGTCAGACCTTGGTTTCTTAGCCAGATCTATGGCATCGATGTTATCGTAATAGGGTTATATGACATCTCATGTGAAGAAAAACTATCTTTTCCACCGTAGGATCGATCTAATCTGATTAGATCTATACCAAAAATTTTTTAAATTTTTCTACAAAATTATGATCAGATTTGAGAGTTCCCAAATATGATCCTTATGATCTGATATTAAAATAAAATTAAAATAAGATTTGGAACATCAAATGTTATCTTTTAGGATAAATCGCTTTTACCCTAATGATGATCTATTGATACCTGAGGTCCTGAATTGTTAACCTAAAGATTAATTTTGATGATGATAAAGAGTTTTGAGTATAAGTTATAAAATCTAACTATGCTCATGAGGATGTGCAGTTTCAAAATTTTAAGTGCTCACAAATTTTAAGTATTTTTCGACATTTTAATGAAGGTTAAATTAAGTCAAAAAGATAAATCTAATCTATAAATTAATTTAAAGAAGAAAGGATCATAAACAGTCTTCGACATGCATGGCATACAAACTGGATCGACCAAGTTCAAAACTGAGCCGATCCAGCTATAAATTAAGATGGCCCAATCTGAAATAGAGCTAGCTTAGTTCCTGTAACAGCTAGTTTTCAAAACTACAGCTTTTTCATTCCACAAGCTTTTTAACGGATATTTTATCTTCTCTAATGGCTAGATCACTTTCAGAAGCCTATGTTAGTAACTTGTAATAGTAAAAAAACCTTTGAAATATATAAGAAGATACTTGGAGCATTAAAAACAAACTTGGAGAGTATATTGAGTATTATTTGAAAAAGCTAAGAAGTGAGCTAAAAAGAAGAGAGAAAGAGTTATTTTTTAGAGTGATCCTTTGTCCTTCTACTATAAAACATCCTCAAATAAGTGAGAGCAAGAGTGAAGAGAATCAAGAAGCCTCACAATCTCTCGTTCATTCAAGAAGAAGAAATCAATCTTATAAGCAAAGCAACTTAGATTGTCTTCTTTTGTGCTTCAAAAGAGTTTATTTTAAATTATAATTTTATATTTTATTTTAAATTTCTTAGGATGAAAAATTTGGATTGGTCCAAGTCTTAAGTTGGATGTTGTATTGGTTTGATTGGTGAGCTAAGGGTAAAACCAATCGGGATTGATTGTTAGTCGGAAGAAAAATAATCACTTATGAGATTTTGTTGGTGATTCGGAGAAAACCAATTGGATTGATTGTGAGTTCGAAAAATAATCATGTACAGTTTTGATTGGTGAGCCAGAAAAAATCAACTGAATTTGATTGTAAGCCTGAAAAATAATCAAACTATAATTCTTGTTAAGAATTATAGTTGAATTCCCAAGGAGTATACTTGGGGAGTGGATGTAGGTGCTGAGTTTGGCACCGAACCACTGTAAAAGGATTGTGTTTGTGATTGTATGCTTTTATTTTATTATTTTATTTACCACACATTATATAGCTTATTTGATTTGACACTTAAGTAGATCAATCTACTGATATCTTAAGCTTAAAATTTAAAATACCCAATTCACCCCTCCTCTTGAGTAGTTAACCTTGGGCAACAAGTAGTATCAGAGTAGGTGCTTTAATATTAGTTGTTGACCTATAGATCATAGAGCTAAAGATTTTATGACTGATCCATTTGGTTCTTTGTTGAGTGAGGGACACTCAACCATTAGACCTCCTTATTTCACTCAACCATTAGACCTCCTTATTTCAATGGCATAAATTATACATATTAAAAGGCTAGAATAAGAATTTTTTTTCAAGCACGAGATTATGGCATATGGAATGTCATACTCAATGATCCTCATACATCCACAATGATTGTCAATGATATATGTGTACCTAAACCAAAAAAAGATTGGAATGAGATAGATAAAAAGCTAGCTCAATTAAATGCTAAAGCTATTAATATTCTATATTGTGCATTAGATTATAATGAATTCAATAGAATATCAACATGTTTATCTATAAAAAAAAATTTGGGATAGACTTGAAGTGACCCATGAAGCTACAAGTCAAGTCAAAGAATCTAAAATAAATATGTTGGTTCATAAGTATGAGTTGTTTAAAGTGGATCCTCATGAGATAATAAGTGATATATTTATAAGATTTATTGAAATTATAAATGAGTTAAAAAGTCTTAGAAAAGACTATTCTAATAATTATCTTGTATGCAAAATTCTTAGGTTCTTACCGAAGGCTTGAAAAGCAAAAGTAACTACAATTCAAGAAGCCAAGAACCTTAGCAAGCTTTCTTTGGAAGAGTTAATTGGATCGCTCATGACACATGAGCTCAATGTGAACCAAAGCATGGAGGAAGAAAATGAAGGAAAAACTGTATTTCTCGGATCAGATTCGTTCAGATCTAATTAGATCAAGAGGGATATTTTAAAAATTTTCTCTTAGATCCAAATCAGATCTAAGACTCTTTAGATCTAATTTTATTAATCTAATAAAATAAAATAAAAATAAATTAAATTAAATCTAATTTAATTATATCTTATTATGGGTAATCCTATTATCCTGTGATGATCCTGATATTTGCCTGAGGTTCTAGATGTAGCCATGCAATCGCCTGGTCTCTATCGGTATCAACTTGGATAGGATCTAAAGATCTTTTTCTTCACAATCTATACTTCAAAGATCAGATCTGGATCTGATCTTGAAGATTTTCAAAACTAGATCTGATTTTGAAGATCTTCAAAACTTTTTTCGAAGATGTGAGTTGTCTCTTGCAGTAGTGCTGCCTTCTTGCTTTCTTGTTGCCTTTCTCTTATTTGGATCGCACCAAATTGAAGTCCAAAACTTTTTGAGCATGGAGAGGAGAGAGAGAATCTGAAGGAGGCATGGAGAAGGAGAGAGGAGCTATGTGACATGGGCAAAGGGCAGAAGCTCTTCTTAATCTTGGGCACAGACAGGGTTTATATAAGACCCTGCTGCGCCATGCAGTACCACATCATCCTGACCAATCATGGCTCTTCGTACAATCAGATCTAAATCTGATTGATGGAATGACATCATCTGATCTAATCATATTAGAGTCCCTCACAAACCTCCTTAGGTGGCGCCAAGACTAGTCAAAGTCTAAGAGTTTTTGGCGTCACCCAAGTAGAAGGATCCGAAGCAACTGGAGTCCCATCCGAATGGGACTCCAGGCATGCTCTATCCTTTTTGGGCACACGCATTCCTCCCTAGGCGTGTGCCCCCTCCCTTTTCTCCTTTTAGTAGGGGGACAAAGCCTCACATACTCTTTTATGGGTGCATGACATATGGGCATATGTCTAAGTGTCAAAGGTCAATGTTTAACTAAAGTCAAAAAATAAGATTTAGCAGGTGACGAAAAATGGTAAGTGTTATCTCAAATTTATCTTATAAATTAAGACAACCCTTTTCTAACCTGAACAAGCTTTAGTCAGACTAAGTAAAGGTTTCTGAGTGAGCCTAAGCACATTTGGCTCAGTTGAAATAACTTTTAATGATTGTTAAAGGAGAATATTAGGCTCAATCGTGTGCTAGCACGATTTTCTTGAACCTAATTAAATCTTATTCAAATCAATTAAACTGGATTAGTCCAATTGATGATATCCAGATCCAAACCCTTGATTGTGTGATCTGGTTAGGTTCAGTTCTATATGATAATAGGATATGTCATGATCTCTATCATTGCCACCATCGAAACATCTTTCGATGGATCAGAATTTTTTTGATTCAGATAACTAGTATGATCGATCATCCAAATCATTCTAATTGCTCCCAAAATCAACCAATGATACCTAGTAGCATATGGTGGCAACCCATCAAAACTGAGATGAACCTCTCGGTGTAGTTGCCTATGTGATTAAGTTCCTCTATCTTGAGCTCCGATCGGATTAGAGTTAAGGTGATCTCGTCAAATCCTAATTTTCATCGTATGAATTTCAAGTCCGATGTGAAAACTCTAATAGAAACTCTTTCTATTACTTCACTCTACCATGGCCATGGGCTTTTGGACTTGATTCTCATGATCATCATAGGGCTGCTCCTCATCTACCGAGGTAGATAGATCCCCTATTGGTGTAATCCAATTCCTACAATGAATATGCTATAGCCAACACACACCTCAGGGTTCTGAATGGCTAGGAGATTGAGTTATGGTGTAGTCAAACTATAACACCCTCATGGTGAACTGTCGATGCACCTCAGGTCAAAGAACCAGACACACCACTGTAGCTTCGAGCCAACAATTGACGAGAAGGTAGACTTCCTGATGACTGCTCGAGGTGGTCACGCTCAGTGCCCTCATTCTATAATAAGTATCTATACTCTTGCTCCGGTGTCTCTACACCGTAGACTCAAGACTCATCTATCCTAAAAAAAAGTGATCATACACCAACCTTCCGGATCATTCACCATCCTCATGATGATCCTATGGTCGGAAGCATTTTATGAGTTAATAATGAATATTCATGTCTTAAATTTTCAACTCTTGAAAATATGAACTATCATTACCATTAACTCAAGGGATGTATCACAGACACTTTCAAATACACACTATGATAGAAAATAATTCATTTTATTATTTATAGTTAAAATTATAATTTTGTCCTTAGATGTGTATTATAAGTGTTAGCCAATTCTGGCTTTTAGGGCATACATATCTAATAAACTTCTACTTGACCTAAAGCCAATTGGCTACAAATCTAAGTTCCATCTTCTCAAGGTAGGTTTCGATCTTCTATTGGCCCAACAGCTTTGTGAGTGGGTCTGCCACATTGTCTGCAGAGTTGACTCTCTTGATCTCGACATAATCTTTCTCGAGATAATCGCGAATGAGATGATATCACCGCTCGATGTGCTTGAATTTTTGATGAGACCTTGGCTCCTTAGCAAGGGTTATGGCACCATTATTATCACAGTAGAAAGGAATGGCATCTGATGGCATCACTCCAATTTTTGGTGAATTTCTTATACTAAAATGCCTCCTTCGCAGCTTTTGATGCAGCGATGTACTCTGCTTCCATGGAGGAATCTACTATCACTGTCTGCTTGAAACTCTTCCAACTGATAGTACCACCATTACACACAAATAGACTCCCAGATATCGACTTTCGATCATCTATATCGGACATAAAATTCGAGTCTGTATACCCCTGGACTTGGAGTTCTCCATTACCAAAAATCAACAACATATCCTTAGTTCTTCTCAAGTACTTAAGGATACATTTCACAGAAGTCCTGTATTCTTCGTCTAAATTCGACTGATATCTGCTCGTGACACTCACAGCATGGGCTATATCAGGTCGTGTACGTAACATGGCATACATGAGGCTCCCTATTGCTGAAGCATAAGGGATCTTGCTCATGCGTTCTATCTCCTCAGGTGTGCTAGGGCACATCTTCTTGGAGAGATGAATGCCATGTCTGAAGGGTATCAAACCCCTCTTAGTTTTTCATGCTAAACCTCTTTAGCACTTCCTCTATGTACATTTTCTGTGAAAGACCTAGCATCCTATTTGGTCTATCTCTATAGACCTTAATTCCTAGAATGAAGGATGCATCTTCTAGGTCTTTCATGGAGAATTCTTTTGATAACCATATTTTAACTATGGTCAACATGGAATATCATTCCCAATAAGGAGGATATCATCCACATACAGTATGAGAAAGATAATAGCGCTCCCACTAACCTTTTTGAAAATACATGGTTCCTCCTCATTTTTGATGAAACCAAATAATTTGATCACATCATTAAAATGAGTATTCCAGCTTCGAGATGCTTGCTTAAGTCCATATATGGACCTTTACAGCTTGCATACTTTATGATCGGCATCACTAGATGTGAAACCTATTAGCTGTTCCATATAGATATCTTTCTTAAGGTATCCATTTAAGAATGCCATTTTTACGTCCATTTGCCATATTTCATAATCGAAATAGGCTGCAATAGCAAGCAATGTGCGAATGGACTTTAGCATAGCTACTGATGAAAAGGTATCCTAATAGTCAATGCCTTCGCGTTGACTATACCCTTTTGCCACTAATCTAACTTTGAATGTCTCTACATTTTCATCTGCACCAATCTTTTTCTTGTAGATCCATTTACACCCAATAGGTACTATACCTTCTCGTGGATCTACCAAGGTCCATACTTGGTTCGAGTGCATTGAGTCAATTTTTGACTTCATTGTCTCTAACCATTTCTCAGAGTCGATATCTGATATCGCCTCATCATAGATTTTAGGATCACCATGAACTCCATTACCTACGAGGAATATTTTCTCTACTTTCTCTAAAATAGTACCTAAGTACCTCTTAGGAGGATGGGAGATCCTTTTCGATCTATGAGGTGGAAGAGGTAGTGATTGTATTGGCTCAACCTGATTTGGTTCCATGGGGTCCTTAGCTCGTTGCTCTTGTGAGACTTTCTCTGTGAGTCTGCTTTTCAATGTTGCTATCGAATAAACTATTTTTCAAAAAAGATGGCATCCCGACTCATAATCATATTATGGTCTTTTGAAATATAGAAATAATATCCTAATGACTCTTTAGGATTCCTATAAATCGAGCTCTAAAGGACCTATACTCTAACTTGTCCACTTATTATCTTTTGATATGAGCCGGACAATCCCAAATTCTGAGATGACTCAGACTTGATTTCTTATCATGCCATATCTCAACGGTGTGGTAGGAATGGTTTTAGAGAGAACCCTATTCAGTATATATATAGCAGTTAACAGACTATATTTTTAAAGAAAATTAGAAAGATCTGTGAAGCTCATCATGGATCGGACCATATCTAATAGGGTCCAGTTCCTCCATTCTGAAATCCCATTGAGTTGAGATGTTCTAGATGGAGTTCATTGAGAGACTATGCTATTTTGCTTAAGATAGTCCAGGAATTCTCGACTAAGGTCTTCACCTTCTCGATCTGATCGAAGAATTTTAATGAATTTTTTAGTGTACTTTTCTACTTCATATCTGAATTCTTTGAACTTTTTAAAAGCTTCAGACTTGTGTCTCATAAGATACACGTACCCATACCAAGATAAATTATCGATAAAGATTATGAAGTATACAAAGTTGCCTCTAGTCGGTACATCAAATGGGCCGCACACATTAGTATGTCTAGGATAAGTAGATCTGTGGCCCTTTCCTCATGTCCTATAAAAGAGAGCTTAGTTATTTTACCATGAAGACATGATTCATAAATTGGATATGACTCGAAAGTCAACAGACTCAATAGCTCAATTTTTTTCAATTTGTTAACCCAATCTTCTGCTCTATGATCTAGCTTTAGGTGCCATAGATACCTATCGTTTGGACTATTTCTATAACGAACATGCTATAGCCAACATACACGTCAGGATTTCGAATGGCTAGAAGATCGAGTTATAGTGTAGTTAAACTATAACACCTTTAAGGTGAACTATCGATGCACCTCAGATCAAAGAACCAGACACACCACTGCAGCTTCGAGTCAGTCATTAACGAGAAGGTAGACTTCCTGATGACTACTCAAGGTAATCATGCTCAGTGCCCTCATTCTCTAACGAGTACCTATACTCTCGCTCCAGTGTCTCTACATCGTAGACTCACGACCCATCTATCTTAAAAAAAATGATCATACACCAACCTTTTGGATCATTCACCATCCTCATGATGATCCTACAGTCGAAAATATTTTATGAGTTAATAATGAATATTCATGTCTTAAATTTTCAACTCTTGAAAATATGAACTATCATTATCATTAACTCAAGAGATGTATCACAGACACTTTCAAATACACACAATGATAGAAAATAATTTATTTTATTATTTATAGTCAAAATTATAATTTTGTTCTTAGATGTGTATTACAAGTGTTAGCCAATTCTGGCTTCTAGGGCTCATATATCTAACAGAAAAGATGAAGAAGAGAACCTTTGCACTCAAGTCATTGGCCATTGTAGAAAGCTCAAATGAGTCTATCAAGGATTTGGAAGATGATGAAGAAATGGTGAAAATTACAAGAAGGTTCATGAGATTCATGAGAAAGAAAAAAAAAATCTAGAAGAGGAAAAGAAGAAAAGAATCAACTTAAAAGACATAGAAAGGACTTACCCCCACTGAAAAAGAGTTCAATGAAATTAAAAAGAGAAGCTATATTGGCTAATTGGAGAAATAGTGAGAGCTCAAATTTAAAAGAAGAGTCATCCTCAAGTGAAGAAGAAACAAATATATGCATGATGGCTCAAAATGGTAAGGTAAACATTCATAGTTCTTTTGAATTTACATTTAATGAGCTTCAAGAAGCCTTTCATGACTTAATGAATGAATACAAAAAGATAGGATTAAAAAACAAAGAATTAAAGTAATTAAATTTTCTTTTAGTTAATGAAAAGAATAATCTTTTAATTAAAAAAAAATTATTTTGAAAGAAAATAATGCTTTGGCTAAGGAAAAAGAAGTACTACTTAAATCTGAAAAATTTTTAGTTGAAGAAAAGAATAAACTCTTAATTGAAAAAGAAGTTTTCATAAAGAAAAGAATTCATTAGCTAAAAAAAAAAATTAAATTTTGAAAAATCTCTTTTGGAAGAAAATACCAAATTAAGAAATGAGATTGAAAGTGAAGGAAAAATCCTATTTTTCGGATTAGATTCGTTTATATCTGATTTGATCAAGAGAGATATTTCAAAAAAAATTTTCTTAGATCCAAATTAGATCTGAGACTCTTTAGATCTAATTTTATTAATTTAATAAAATAAAATAAAATAAAATAAAATAAATTTAATTTAATTATACCTGATTATGGGTAATCCTATTATCCTGTGATGATCCTGATGTTTGCCTGAGGTTTTAGATGTAGCCACACAAACACATGGCCTCTATTGGTGCCCACTTGGGTAGGATCTGGAGATCTTCTTCTTTTCAAACTATGCTCCAAAAATTAGATCTAGATCTAATCTTGAAGGTTTTCAAAATGCCTTTTGAAGATCAACTATTATCTCTTGCAGCAGTGCTACCTTCTTCCTTTTCTATCGCCTTTCTCTTGCTTGGATCGTACCAAACTTGAGCCCAAAGCCTCTTGGGCATGAAGAGGAGAAAGAGAATCAAAGGGTGGTGTGAAGAAGGAGGGAGAGGGGCTATGTGGCATGGGCAAAGGGCAGAAACTCTCAATCCTAGGTGCAGACAGAGTTTATATAGACCCTGCTGTGCCATGCAGTGCCACAGCATCCCAGCCAATCATGGCTCTTTGTGCAATAAGATCTAAATCTGATTGATAGGATGATATCATCTAATCCAATCAGATTAGAATCCCTCACAAACTTCCTTAGGTGGTGCCAAGACTGGTCAAAGAACTCTTTGGCGCCACCCAAGTTGAGAGCATGAAGCAACCTGAAGTCCCATATGTATGGGACTCTAGAAGTCATCCTCTTTGAGCGCACACCTCCCTAGGCATGCACCCCCTTCCTTTCTTTTTTTCAGCAGTGGGATAAAGCCCCATCTTGTCTCCTATGGGTGCATGACACATGGGCAGATGTCTAAGTGTCAAAGGTTAAC